>JANCRA010000259.1:0-152786 GCA_024362935.1 Setophaga petechia
AAAACCCAAAACACCAAAAACCCCCTGAGCCCGAAACCCCAAAACACCAAAAGCCCTGAGCCCGAAACCCCAAAAACCCCAAACACCAAAAACCCCTGAGCCCGAAACCCCAAAACACCAAAACCCCTGAGCCCGAAACCCCAAAAACCCCAAAAAAACCAAAAACCCCTGAGCCCGAACCCCAAAAAACCAAAAACCAAAAATCCCCTGAGCCCGAAACCCCAAAAACCCCAAAACCCCTGAGCCCGAAACCCCAAAAACCTCAAAACCCCAAAACCCCTGAGCCCAAAACCCCAAAAACCCCACACCCCAAAAACCCCTGAGCCCGAAACCCCAAAAACCCCAAAAACCCCAAAAACCCCCTGAGCCCGAAACCCCAAAACCCCCACACCCCAAAAACCCCTGAGCCCGAAACCCCAAAAACCCCAAAACCCCAAAACCCCTGAGCCCGAAACCCCAAAACACCAAAACCCAAAAACCCAAAACACCAAAACCCCCTGAGCCCGAAACCCCAAAACCCCAAAACCCCTGAGCCCGGAACCCCAAAAACCCCAAAAAACCAAAAACCAAGAATCCCCTGAGCCCGAAACCCCAAAAACCCCAAAACCCCTGAGCCCAAAACTCCAAAACCCCCACACCCCAAAAACCCCTGAGCCCGAAACCCCAAAAAGCCCAGACCACAAAATCCTCCTGAGCCCGAAACCCAAAAACCCAAAACACCAAGAACCCCAAAAACCCCTGAGCCCGAAACCCCAAAAACCCAAAACACCAAAACCCCTGAGCCTGAAACCCCAAAAACCCCAAAACCCCAAAACCCCTGAGCCCGAAACCCCAAAACCCCAAAACCCCAAAATCCCTGAGCTCGAAACCCCAAAACCCCAAAAATCCCTGAGCCCGAAACCCCAAAAACCCAAAACCCCAAAAACCCCTGAGCCCGAAACCCCAAAAACCAAAAACCAAAAATCCCCTGAGCCCGAAACCCCAAAACACCAAAACCCCTGAGCCCGAAACCCCAAAAACACCAAACACCAAAAACCCCAAAAACCCCTGAGCCCGAAACCCCAAAAACCCCAAAACCCCAAAACCCCTGAGCCCGAAACCCCAAAACCCCAAAATCCCTGAGCCCGAAACCCCAAAACACCAAACACCAAAAACCCCAAAAACCCCTGAGCCCGAAACCCCAAAAACCCCAGACCACAAAATCCTCCTGAGCCCGAAACCCCAAAAACCCAAAACCCCAAAAACCCCTGAGCCCGAAACCCCAAAAACCCCAGACCCCAAAATCCTCCTGAGCCCGAAACCCCAAAAACCCAAAACACCAAGAACCCCAAAAACCCCTGAGCCCGAAACCCCAAAAACCCAAAATCCCTGAGCCCGAAACCCCAAAACACCAAACACCAAAAACCCCCTGAGCCCGAAACCCCAAAAACCCCAAAACCCCTGAGCCCGAAACCCCAAAAACCCCAAAAAACCAAAAACCAAAAATCCCCTGAGCCCGAAACCCCAAAACCCAAAACCCCTGAGCCCAAAACTCCAAAACCCCCACACCCCAAAAACCCCTGAGCCCGAAACCCCAAAAACCCCAAAAAACCAAAAACCAAAAATCCCCTGAGCCCGAAACCCCAAAACACCAAAACCCCTGAGCCCGAAACCCCAAAACCCCAAAACACCAAAAACCCCTTGAGGGACACCCCCAAAAACCCCTGATCCCAAAACCCCCAGACCCCAAAAAACCAAAAACCCCCTGAGCCCAAATCCCCCTGAGCCCAAAACCCCCAAACCCCCCTGACACCCCCAGACCCCCAAAACCCCCCAGACCCCAAATCCGCCCTGATCCCAGAACCCCCTGAGCCCCCCAGACCCCCAAAACCCCCTGAGCCCCCACATCGCCGTTTGCATCCCAGTCCATCCCAGTCCATCCCAGTCCATCCCAGTCCATCCCAGTCCATCCCAGTCCATCCCAGTCCATCCCAGTCCCTCCCAGTCCATCCCAGTTCCCCCAGTCCATCCCAGTCCATCCCAGTCCATCCCAGTTCCCCAGTCCATCCCAGTCCATCCCAGTCCATCCCAGTCCATCCCAGTGCCCCCCAGTCCATCCCAGTCCATCCCAGTCCATCCCAGTCCATCCCAGTTCCCCCCAGTCCATCCCAGTCCATCCCAGTTCCCCCCAGTCCCTCCCAGTCCATCCCAGTTCCCCCAGTCCATCCCAGTTCCCCCAGTCCATCCCAGTCCATCCCAGTCCATCCCAGTTCCTCCCAGTGCCCCCCAGTCCATCCCAGTTCCCCCCAGTCCATCCCAGTCCATTCCAGTCCATCCCAGTCTACCCCAGTCCATCCCAGTCCATCCCAGTCCATCCCAGTCCATCCCAGTTCCCCCCAGTTCATCCCAGTCCATCCCAGTCCCTCCCAGTCCATCCCAGTCCCTCCCAGTCCATCCCAGTCCCTCCCAGTCCCTCCCAGTCCATCCCAGTCCATCCCATAAAGCTCCCAGTTCCCCCCAGTCCATCCCAGTCCATCCCAGTTTATCTCACCGTCCACCCTCCCCCGTCGGTGTCCCTGTCGCAGTAGACGCGCAGGGGCCGGGCCGGGTCCATGTCCCAGTCCATCCCAGTCCATCCCAGTCTGTCCCAGTCCATCCCAGTCCATCCCAGTTTCCCCAGTTTATCTCTCACCGTCCAGCCTCCCCCGTCGGTGTCCCTGTCGCAGTAGACGCGCAGGGGCCGGGCCGGGTCCCCGTTGAGGAAGATGCGGGCGGGGCCGGAGGGGGCGGGGCCGTTCCGCTGCTCCTCCGCGCAGTCCCGGGGGTGCGGGAACGGCAGCGGGGCTGCCCACGGGACACCGGTTCGGACAAATTCTCACCAAAATTTCCCCCAAAATTTCCCCCAAATTTTCCCAATTTCCCCCCAAATTTTCCCAGTTTTCTCCCAAATTTTCCTACGTTTTCCCCAATTTTTTCCCCAATTTTTCCTCAATTTTTTGTTGTTTTTTTCCCAGTTTTCCCCAGTTCCCTCAGTTCCCTCAGTTCCCCCCAGTTCCCCCAATTCACCCCAGTTCCCCCAGTTCCAGTTTCCCCAGTTCTCCCAGTTCCCCTCTGCCCCAGCTGCTCCCAATCCCCCTCCAGTCCCAGTTTCCCCCAGTACTCCCAGTCCCCAGTTCCCCCAGTACTCCCAGTTCCCCCAGTTCCCCCAGTTCCCCCAGTTCACCCAGTTCATCCCAGTTCACCCCAAATTCTCCCCAGTCCCAGTTTCCCCAGTTCACCCCAGTTCATCCCAGTTCACCCCAAATTCTCCCCAGTCCCAGTTCACCCCAGTCCATCCCAGTTCACCCCAAATTCTCCCCAGTTCACCCCAGTTCCTCCCAGTTCCCCCCAGTATCCCCAGTCCCAGTTTCCCCAGTTCACCCCAGTTCATCCCAGTTCACCCCAGTTTTCCCCAGTCCCAGTTTCCCCAGTTCACCCCAGTTCCTCCCAGTTCACCCCAAATTCTCCCCAGTCCCAGTTTCCCCCAGTTTCCCTCAGTCCTCAGTTCCACCCCAGCCCCAGTTTGCCCCAGTTCCCCCCAGTTCCCCCCAGTCCACCCCAGTTCCCCCAGTTCTCCCAGTTCCCCCAGTCCCCCAGTTGCCCCAGTTCACCCCAGTTCACCCCAGTTCACCCCAGTTCAAACCAGTCTCCCCAGTTCCTCAGCCCCAAGGGCTCTGAGTCCCTGCCCCCGGTCCCTATTCCCTCCAATCCCTGCGTGCCTCCCATTTTCCCAAAAATTCCCTAATTTGGGAATTCCCAATTCCCTCCCAAATTCTCACCTTTGTGAATTCCCAATTCCCTTCCAGTTCCCATTTTCCTCCAAATTCCCAACTTTGAGAATTCCCAATTCCCTCCCAAATTCCCCAATTCTCAACTTTGGGAATTCCCAATTCCCTCCCAGTTCCCACTTTCCCTAAAATCTCCAACTTTGGGAATTCCTAATTCCCTCCCAAATTCCCCAATTCCCAGCTTTGAGAATTCCCAATTCAGTCCCAAATTCCCAACTTTGTGAATTCCCAATTCCTTCCCAGTTCCCACTTTCCCTAAAATCCCCAAATTGGGGAATTCCCAATTCCCTCCCAAATTCCCAAATTCCCAACTTTGAGAATTCCCAATTCCCTCCCAAATTCCCCAATTCTCACCTTTGTGAATTCCCAATTCCCTCCCAGTTCTCACTTTCCCCCAAATCCCCAAATTTGGGAATTCCCAATTCCCTCCCAAATTCCCAACTTTGGGAATTCCCAATTCCATCCCAAATTCCCCAATTCCAACCTTTGGGAATTCCCAATTCCCTCCCAGTTCCCATTTACCCCCAAATTCCCAACTTTGGGACTTGCCAGTTCCCTCCCAAATTCCCCAATTCCCAACTTTGGGAATTCCCAATTCCCTCCCAAATCCCTAAATTTGAGAATTCCCAATTCCCTCCCAAATTCCCCAATTCCAACCTTTGGGAATTCTCAATTCCCTCCCAAATTCCCCAATTCCCAACTTTGAGAATTCCCAATTCCCTCCCAAATTCCCCAATTCCCATATTTGGGAATTCCCAATTCCCTCCCAGTTCCCACTTTCCCTAAAACCCCCAAATTTGGGAATTCCCAATTCCCTCCCAAATTCCCAAATTCCCACCTTTGGGAATTCCCAATTCCCTCCCAGTTCTCAATTCCCCCCAAATCCCCAAATTTGGGAATTCCCAATTCCCTCCCAAATTCCCAACTTTGGGAATTCCCAATTCCATCCCAAATTCCCCAATTCCAACCTTTGGGAATTCCCAATTCCCTCCCAGTTCCCATTTACCCCCAAATTCCCAACTTTGGGACTTGCCAGTTCCCTCCCAAATTCCCCAATTCCCAACTTTGGGAATTCCCAATTCCCTCCCAATTCCCACTTTCTGCCAAATCCACAACTTTGGGAATTCCCAATTCCCTCCCAAATCCCCAAATTGGAGAATTCCCAATTCCCTCCCAAATTCCCAACTTTAGGAGTTCCCAATTCTCTCCCAGTTCCCACTTTCCCTAAAACCCCCAAATCTGGGAATTCCCAATTCCCTCCCAAATTCCCAAATTCCCACCTTTGGGAATTCCCAATTCCCTCCCAAATTCCCCAATTCTCACCTTTGGGAATTCCCAATTCCCACCCAGTTCTCACTTTCCCCCAAATCCAAAACTTTGGGAATTCCCAATTCCCTCCCAAATTCCCAAATTTGAGAATTCCCAATTCCCGCCCAAATTCCCCAATTCCCAACTTTGAGAATTCCCAATTCCGTCCAAAATTCTCAACTTTGGGAATTCCCAATTCCCTCCCAAATTCCCCAAATTCTCAACTTTGGGAATTCCCAATTCCCTCCCAAATTCCCCAAATTCCCAACTTTGAGAATTCCCAATTCCCTCCCAAATTCCCCAATTCTCACCTTTGTGAATTCCCAATTCCCTCCCAGTTCCCACTTTCCCCCAAATCCAAAACTTTGGGAATTCCCAATTCCCTCCCAAATTCCCAAATTTGAGAATTCTCAATTCCCGCCCAAAATCCCCAATTCCCAACTGTGAGAATCCCCAATTCCGTTCCAAATTCTCAACTTTGAGAATTCCCAATTCCGTCCCAAATTCCCACCTTTGGGAATTCCCAATTCCCTCCCAAATTCCCCAATTCCCAACTTTGGGAGTTCCCAATTCCCTCCCCAATTCCCAACTTTGGGAAATCCCAATTCCCTCCCAGTTCTCACTTTCCCCCAAATCCCCAAATTTGGGAATTCCCAATTCCCTCCCAAATTCCCCAATTCCCACCTTTGTAAATTCCCAATTCCGTCCCAAATTCCCAAATACTCAACTTTGAGAATTCCCAATTCCCTCCCAAATTCCCAAATCCCAACTCTGGGAATTCCCAATTCCCTCCCAAATTCTCCAATTCCCACCTTTGGGAATTCCCAGTTCCTTCCCAGTTCCCATTTTCCCTAAAGTCCCCAACTTTGAGAATTCCCAATTCCCTCCCAAATTCCCCAATTCCCACCTTTGGGAATTCCCAATTCCATCCCAAATTCTCAACTTTGGGAATTCCCAGTTCCCACTTTACCCCATATCCCCAAATTGGAGAATTCCCAATTCCCTCCCAAATTCCCAACTTTAGGAGTTCCCAATTCCCTCCCAGTTCCCACTTTCCCTAAAACCCCCAAATTTGGGAATTCCCAATTCCCTCCCAAATTCCCAAATTCCCAACTTTGAGAATTCCCAATTCCCTCCCAAATTCCCCAATTCTCACCTTTGGGAATTCCCAATTCCCTCCCAGTTCTCACTTCCCCCCAAATCCCCAAATTTGGGAATTCCCAATTCCCACCCAGTTCCCACTTTCCCCCAAATCCAAAACTTTGGGAATTCCCAATTCCCTCCCAAATTCCCAAATTTGAGAATTCCCAATTCCCTCCCAAATTCCCCAATTCCCAACTTTGAGAATTCCCAATTCCATCCCAAATTCTCAACTTTGGGAATTCCCAATTCTGTCCCAAATTTCCACCTTTGGGAATTCCCAGTTCCCTCCCAAATTCCCCAGTTCCCAACTTTGGGAATTCCCAATTCCCTCCCAGTTCCCACTTTCCCCCAAATCCCCAACTTTGGGAATTCCCAATTCCCTCCCAAATTCCCCAATTCCCACCTTTGTAAATTCCCAGTTCCATCCCAAATTCTCAACTTTGGGAATTCCCAGTTCCCACTTTACCCCATATCCCCAAATTGGAGAATTCCCAATTCCCTCCCAAATTCCCAACTTTAGGAGTTCCCAATTCCCTCTCAGTTCCCACTTTCCCTAAAATCCCCAAATTTGGAAATTCCCAATTCCTTCCCAAATTCCCCAAATCCCACCTTTGGGAATTCCCAATTCCCTCCCAGTTCCCATTTCCTCTAAAATCCCCAAATTTGAGAATTCCCAATTCTGTCCCAAAATCCCCAACTTTGGGAATTCCCAATTCCCTCCCAAATTCCCCAATTCCCAACTTTGGGAATTCCCAATTCCCTCCCAAATTCCCAGCTTTGAGAATTTCCAATTCCCTCCCAAATTCCCCAATTCCCACCTTTGGGAATTCCCAATTCCCTCCCAGTTGCCACTTTCCCCCAAATTCTCAACTCTGGGAATTCCCAATTCCCTCCCAAATTCCCAAATTCCCAACTTTGAGAATTCCCAATTCCCTCCCAAATTCCCCAATTCCCAACTTTGGGAATTCCCAATTCCCTCCCCAATTCCCAACTTTGGGAATTTCCAATTCCCTCCCAGTTCCCACTTTCCCTAAAATCCCCAAATTGGGGAATTCCCAATTCCCTCCCAAATTCCCAAATTCCCAACTTTGAGAATTCCCAATTCCCTCCCAAATTCCCCAATTCTCACCTTTGGGAATTCCCAATTCCCTCCCAGTTCTCACTTCCCCCCAAATCCCCAAATTTGGGAATTCCCAATTCCCACCCAGTTCCCACTTTCCCCCAAATCCAAAACTTTGGGAATTCCCAATTCCCTCCCAAATTCCCAAATTTGAGAATTCTCAATTCCCGCCCAAAATCCCCAATTCCCAACTGTGAGAATCTCCAATTCCGTCCCAAATTCTCAACTTTGAGAATTCCCAATTCCGTCCCAAATTCTCAACTTTGGGAATTCCCAATTCCCTCCCAGTTCCCACTTTCCCTAAAATCTCCACCTTTGGGAATTCCCAATTCCCTCCCAAATTCCCCAATTCCCACCTTTGGGAATTCCCAATTCCCTCCCCAATTCCCAACTTTGGGAATTCCCAATTCCCTCCCAGTTCCCACTTTCCCTAAAACCCCCAAATTTGGGAATTCCCAATTCCCTCCCAAATTCCCCAATTCTCACCTTTGGGAATTCCCAATTCCCTCCCAGTTCTCACTTCCCCCCAAATCCCCAAATTTGGGAATTCCCAATTCCCTCCCAAATTCCCAAATTCCCAACTTCGAGAATTCCCAATTCCCTCCCAAATTCCCCAATTCTCACCTTTGGGAATTCCCAATTCCCTCCCAGTTCTCACTTCCCCCCAAATCCCCAAATTTGGGAATTCCCAATTCCCACCCAGTTCCCACTTTCCCCCAAATCCAAAACTTTGGGAATTCCCAATTCCCTCCCAAATTCCCAAATTTGAGAATTCCCAATTCCCTCCCAAATTCCCCAATTCCCAACTTTGAGAATTCCCAATTCCATCCCAAATTCTCAACTTTGGGAATTCCCAATTCTGTCCCAAATTTCCACCTTTGGGAATTCCCAATTCCCTCCCAAATTCCCCAATTCCCAACTTTGGGAGTTCCCAATTCCCTCCCCAATTCCCAACTTTGGGAAATCCCAATTCCCTCCCAGTTCTCACTTTCCCCCAAATCCCCAAATTTGAGAATTCCCAATTCCCTCCCAAATTCCCCAATTGCCAACTGTGAATATTCCCAATTCCGTCCCAAATTACCAAATTCCCACCTTTGAGAATTCCAATTCCCTCCCAAATTCCCCAATTCCCAACTCTGGGAATTCCCAATTCCCTCCCAAATTCCCCAATTCCCACCTTTGGGAATTCTCAGTTCCCTCCCAGTTCTCACTTTCCCCCAATCTCCCAAATCCTCAGTGCCCCCCGAGCCCCCCAGTCCCCCTCAGTTCCCCGACCCCGTTCCCAGCCCTGATCCCGCTCCAGCTCCATTCCCTGAGGGATTCTGGAGGAACCTGGGCAGCCCCTCACCGGTGACGGCCTCGGTGGACACGTGGTGGGTCCGGTTCCCTCCCCTCAGCCCGTAGAGGTGGAAGCGGGTACCGGCGGGACGGGGACAGCCCTGGCACTGTCACCGAGCGGGACCCGCCATCGATGGGCAGGGCCTGGGGCTGGCCCTGGGCATCCCGGTACTGCAGCGTGAAGGAGTCAAAGGAGCCCTCGGGGACAGTCCAGTGCAGCTCCACAGAGCTGGGGGTGACACTGGTGACACTGAGGTCACCCAGCACCGCCCGTGCCGGAGGGGTGGCCGTTGATGGGGACCCAGCTGGGAGATCTTTAGGTTGGGGCTCCTCAGGTTGGAGATCATCTGAAGTCATGGGGAGCTCATCCAAGTTGGCTGCAGGTGCAAGGAAGAGGAGATGGTGGTGGGTGTCCAAAAGTGAGTTCATCATCCATAAAAAGAGACATCGTTCATCATCCATCCATCCATCCATCTATCCATCCGTCCATCCATCCATCCATCCATCATCCATCCATCCATCCATCCATCATCCATCATCCATCATCCATCCATCATCCATCCATCCATCCATCCATCCATCCATCCATCCATCCATCATCCATCCATCATCCATCCATCATCCATCCATCCATCCATCATCCATCCATCCATCCATCCATCCATCCATCCATCCATCCATCCATCATCCATCCATCATCCATCCATCCATCCATCATCCATCCATCCATCCATCCATCCATCATCCATCCATCATCCATCCATCATCCATCCATCCATCCATCCATCATCCATCCATCATCCATCCATCCATCATCCATCCATCCATCCATCCATCCATCATCCATCCATCATCCATCCATCCATCCATCATCCATCCATCCATCCATCCATCCATCATCCATCCATCCATCCATCCATCCATCCATCCATCCATCAATCCATCCATCCATCCATCCATCCACTGTCTGTCCATCCATCATCCATCCATCCATCATCCATCCATCCATCATCCATCCATCCATCCATCCATCCATCCATCCATCCATCCATCCATCCATCCATCCCAATATCCATCCATCCATCCATCCATCCATCCATCCATCCATCCATCATCCATCCATCCATCCATCATCCATCCATCCATCCATCCATCCATCCATCCATCCATCCATCATCCATCCATCCATCCATCTCGCCCAACGTCCAACCCAATCCTGCAATCACTTCTCCAACTCTTTCCACATCCACCCAAGCTTACCGCTCTTCCACCACCCATTTCCCACGGACATTCTTCCAACCTTCAGGACATCCAACCACCCACCAGGAATGCACCATCCATCTCTACTTCCCAATTCCATCCCACCACGCATCCATCTCTTGACCTTCTTCCATCAACCTGGGAAGAAATCCACTCAAAATCCAGTCCAGAATCCATTCAAGCATTCGGTTCCTCAAGCATCATGGATGGATCATGATCATGATGGAAGATGACAACAGTGATGGTGATGATGATGGGTGATAGATAAAGAGGAAGATGACAATGGTGGTGGATGAGGGCAGGAGCTGATCGATGGGTTGGTAGAAGGGTTGATGGTTGATTGGCTTGAGCTGGGGTCTGTGGGTTACAGATGGCAGGCAGGGATGAGATGGCCATGATCCCTGAATCCATTCACACTGTGACCCATCTGGACCTCTGACCATGCCCTCACCTGTCACAGCCTCGGTGGACACATGGTCGATCTTCTTCCTGCCCCTCAGCCCGTAGAGGTGGAAGCGGTAGCGGCGGGACGGGGCCAGCCCTGGCACTGTCACCGAGCGGGACCCGCCATCGATGGGCAGGGCCTGGGGCTGGCCCTGGGCATCCCGGTACTGCAGCGTGAAGGAGTCAAAGGAGCCCTCGGGGACAGTCCAGTGCAGCTCCACAGAGCTGGGGGTGACACTGGTGACACTGAGGTCACCCAGCACCGCCCGTGCCGGAGGGGTGGCCGTTGATGGGGACCCAGCTGGGAGATCTTTAGGTTGGGGCTCCTCAGGTTGGAGATCATCTGAAGTCATGGGGAGCTCATCCAAGTTGGCTGCAGGTGCAAGGAAGAGGAGATGGTGGTGGGTGTCCAAAAGTGAGTTCATCATCCATAAAAAGAGACATCGTTCATCATCCATCCATCCATCCATCTATCCATCCGTCCATCCATCCATCCATCCATCATCCATCCATCCATCCATCCATCATCCATCATCCATCATCCATCCATCATCCATCCATCCATCCATCCATCCATCCATCCATCCATCCATCCATCATCCATCCATCATCCATCCATCATCCATCCATCCATCCATCATCCATCCATCCATCCATCCATCCATCCATCCATCCATCCATCCATCATCCATCCATCATCCATCCATCCATCCATCATCCATCCATCCATCCATCCATCCATCATCCATCCATCATCCATCCATCATCCATCCATCCATCCATCCATCCATCATCCATCCATCCATCCATCCATCCATCCATCCATCCATCCATCAATCCATCCATCCATCCATCCATCCACTGTCTGTCCATCCATCATCCATCCATCCATCATCCATCCATCCATCATCCATCCATCCATCCATCCATCCATCCATCCATCCATCCATCCCAATATCCATCCATCCATCCATCCATCCATCCATCCATCCATCCATCATCCATCCATCCATCCATCATCCATCCATCCATCCATCCATCCATCCATCCATCCATCATCCATCCATCCATCCATCTCGCCCAACGTCCAACCCAATCCTGCAATCACTTCTCCAACTCTTTCCACATCCACCCAAGCTTACCGCTCTTCCACCACCCATTTCCCACGGACATTCTTCCAACCTTCAGGACATCCAACCACCCACCAGGAATGCACCATCCATCTCTACTTCCCAATTCCATCCCACCACGCATCCATCTCTTGACCTTCTTCCATCAACCTGGGAAGAAATCCACTCAAAATCCAGTCCAGAATCCATTCAAGCATTCGGTTCCTCAAGCATCATGGATGGATCATGATCATGATGGAAGATGACAACAGTGATGGTGATGATGATGGGTGATAGATAAAGAGGAAGATGACAATGGTGGTGGATGAGGGCAGGAGCTGATCGATGGGTTGGTAGAAGGGTTGATGGTTGATTGGCTTGAGCTGGGGTCTGTGGGTTACAGATGGCAGGCAGGGATGAGATGGCCATGACCCCTGAATCCATTCACACTGTGACCCATCTGGACCTCTGACCATGCCCTCACCTGTCACAGCCTCGGTGGACACATGGTCGATCTTCTTCCTGCCCCTCAGCCCGTAGAGGTGGAAGCGGTAGCGGCGGGACGGGGCCAGCCCTGGCACTGTCACCCAGCGGGACCCGCCATCGATGGGCAGGGCCTGGGGCTGGCCCTGGGCATCCCGGTACTGCAGCGTGAAGGAGTCAAAGGAGCCCTCGGGGACAGTCCAGTGCAGCTGCACAGAGCTGGGGGTGACGCTGGTGACACTGAGGTCACCCAGGGCTGCTCGTGCTGTCGTGGCCTCAGATGTGGGGGCCTCAGTTTGGGGCTTCTCTTCTTGGGGTTCCTCTGAGGGCAGGGGTTCTTCACTGGCTGCATTGGAGAGAAGATGGTAATGAGCATGGGCATCCATGTGTCCCTCCAAATGTGCATCCCACCATTCACCCATGTGTCCATCCATTGGATCATCCATCCTTCCATCCCAATATCCATCCATCCATCATCCATCCATCCATCATTCATGCATCACTCCATCCATCCTTCCATCATCCATCCATCATCCATCCATCCATCATCCACCACTCCATCATCCATCCATCCATCTATCCATCCATCCATGCATCCATCCATCCATCCATCATCCATCCATGCATCCATCCATACATCCATCATCCATCCATGCATCCATCCATCCATCCATCCATCCATCCATGCATCCGTCCATCCATCCATCCATCATCCAACCATCCATTACCAATCAAACTGTCCATCCCATTCATCCATCCATCCCATTCATCCATCCATCAATCCGTCCATCCCATCCATCCATCCATCCATCCATCCATCCATCCATCCATCCATCATCTATCCATCCATCATCCATCCATCCATCCCTCCATCCCTCCATCCACTGATCAACCAACCAACCAATTCAGGACCACCATCCATATCCATCCATCAACTGATCCATCCTCCATCCACTCACTCCTCTCCCTCTCTTTATCTTTCATTCACCAACATGTTCCTCCATCCCTTTGTCCCTCCATCTCTCCCTCCATCTTCCACCCTTCATCCCTTCATTCACTCACCCTCACCGCTCTGACCATGCCCCTCACCTGTGACAGCGTCGGTGGACACGCGGTCAATTCTTTTGCCTCCCCTCAGCCCGTAGAGGTGGAAGCGGTACCGGCGGGACGGGGACAGCCCTGGCACTGTCACCGAGCGGGACCCGCCATCGATGGGCAGGGCCTGGGGCTGGCCCTGGGCATCCCGGTACTGCAGCGTGAAGGAGTCAAAGGAGCCCTCGGGGACAGTCCAGTGCAGCTGAACAGAGCTGGGGGTGACACTGGTGACACTGAGGTCACCCAGCACCGCCCGTGCCGGGGGGGCTGCAGATGGAGGGGTCTCAGTTTGGGGCTGTGCAGTTTGGTGATCCTCAGCTGTGGGGTCCCCGGTTGGTGTGTCCATTGAGGGTGGGGACAAATCCTCTGGGTCAGCTACAGCAATGACAGAAAGGGGACAATGATGGGTGTAGGCATTGGGATGTCCATCCATCATCCACCCAATGTCCATCATGCACCATTTCCTCCCAGGCCCTTCTCACCATTCCCTCCTCACCCATCACTGAGCACCCATTGACCACTGCCCCGTTCAATCGATCACTGACTCTTCCATGGACTCACCAATGAGCATCTGCCCTCATCCACCATCTCCATCATGGTCATAATCAACATCATCCATCATCTTGATTCATACAATATCCACCGTCCATCCATTCATCCATCCATCCATCCATCCATCCATCCATCCATCCATCCATCCATCCATCATCCATCCATCATACATCCGTCCGTCCATCATCCCTCCTTCCATCCATCCATTCATCCATCCATCATCCATCCATCCATCCATCCATCCATCCATCCATCCATCCATCATCCATCCGTCCATCATCCATCCATCATACATGCATGCATCCATCCATCCATCCATCCATCCATCCATCCATCATCCATCCGTCCGTCCATCATCCCTCCTTCCATCCATCCATCCATCCATCATCCATCCATCCATCCATCCATCCACCGTCCATCCATCCATCCATGATCCATCTATCATCCATCCATCCATCCATCCATCCATCCATTCATCCATCCATCATCCATCCATCCATCCATCCATCCATCCATCAATCATCCCTCCTTCCATCCATCCATCCAAACATCAAACCCTACACCACCAGCCCATGGTCCCAGCCATCTCTCCACCTCCAACCTGTCTCCTGTTTCCCTGCCCAATTCCACCCACAGCTCCATCCCCTCCACATCATCATCCACCATCAACAGTCACAAATCTCAAAAAACATCTGTTTAACGATTGATGCTAAATCCCACCTACCTACAGACCAACAACCCCCACCATCCATCACCCACGCACCCAGCCCTCCACCCAGCCTTCCACTCCCCATTTCTGCAGCCATCCAGCGATGTTCATGTCCATTCTTCTCCTCACGGGTCCATCCAACCATCCAGGCATCCATCCATAATCCACCTTTTTCTCCATCTTTCCATTCATCTCTCCATGTCCCCTGTCCTTCCACCCTCTGACCTTTCTCCTCACCTGTGACAACATCGGTGGACACGCGGTCAACCCTCTTCCTGTCCCTCAGCCCGTAGAGGTGGAAGCGGTAGCGGCGGGACGGGGACAGCCCTGGCACTGTCACCGAGCGGGACCCGCCATCAACAGCCAGGGCCCGGGGCTGGCCCTGGGCATCCCGGTACTGCAGCGTGAAGGAGTCAAAGGAGCCCTCGGGGACAGTCCAGTGCAGCTGCACAGAGCTGGGGGTGACACTGGAGACCCTCAGCTTCCCCAGCACCACCTGGCCCTGGTGGGACTCGGTTTGGGGCTGCTCAGTTTGGGGCTGCTCAGGGTTGTGGTCTTCAGGTTGGGGCTCCTGTGAGGGTAGGGGCAGCTGCTCTGGCACTGCTGCATCTGTGATGGAGAAGCAACGATGATAGGAGTGAGAATTGACATGTTTATTGAACCGTCCATCCATCCATCCATCCATCCATCCATCCATCCATCTATCCATCATCCATCCATCCATCATCCATCCATCCATCATCCATCATCCATCCATCCATCCATCCATTATCCACCATCCCTCAATCCAACCACGTGGCTTTCAATCCTACAACTGATTCTTTTGCTTCTTCCTCCATTGAACCATTCAATAATCAAACTGTTGATTGAATCTGTGAAACCGCCTGCCCCGACACCCATCATCATAATCGTCATCATCATCATCATCATCATCCATCCATCCTCAAATCATTGATTAGATCTGTGAAACCGCCTGCCCCGACACCCATCATCATCATCATTATCACCATCATCATCATCATCCATCCATCCATCATCAAACCATTGACTGGACCTGTGAAACAGCCTGCCCCTACACCCATCATCATCACCATCATCATCATCATCATCATCATCATCGTCATCATCATCATCATCATCCATTCATCATCAATTCATTGATTAGATCTGTGAAACCGCCTGCCCCAACACACATCATCATCATCATCATCATCATCATCATCATCATCATCATCCATCCATCCATCATGAAATCATTGACTAGACCTGTGAAACTGCCTGCCCCAGCACCCATCATCATCACCACCATCATCATCATCCATCATCCATTATTTTCCATCCTTCACCCATCCTTCTTTTCTTCACTCACTCCTAAGCTCCGTCCCTCCATCCCCCTTAGCTGCCCTCACCTCCCAACCCTCACCCCAACCCCTCTGCCCCTACCCAGGGCACAAACCAGCCCCAGGCTCACCCACACCTGCTCCCACCTGCCCACCTGTGCCTTCATCATCGACCCACCCAAACCAGCCAGGAGCCCCCCATCCAGCGAGCCATCACCATCCTCATCCTCCACCAGTGTGCCATCACCCCAACCCTGTGCTGGGCTGCAGGGTGGGGCAGGAAAGACGGATGATGGGTGTTAGATGGTGGATGGATGATGGATGGAGGATGGTGATGGTGTCATGAGAAGGGTCAGTGGGTGATTGGATGGTGCCGGTGTCCGTGTTTGCTCCTTGGCAGGTGGGAATGGGGTGGTGGAAAGGTGCAGTTGGTGAAACCATGCAGGGGAGGGTGGGGAAGCATGGAGGGAGCTGGAATGGAGGGAGGATCAAAGAGGGATGGAGACAGGGCATGTGGGTGGAGGGAATGAGGAGGACAGGGAAGGAAGGGTTCCAGGAAGGATTCCAGGAAGGATTCCAGGGACTAAGTATTCCAGGAAGAATTCCAGGAAGGATTCCAGGAAGGAAGGATTCCAGGAAGGATTCCAGGAAGGAAGGAAGGAAGGAAGGAAGGAAGGAAGGAAGGAAGGAAGGAAGGATCCAAATATGTACCAGAAGAAAGGAGATGGTTGCTGTGGGTGATGGTTGAACACTTGAAAGGATGATGAATGGATGGACAGAGGAATGAAATAAATGGATGGATGGATGGATGGATGGATGGATGGATGGATGGATGGATGGATGATGGATGGATGGATGGATGGATGGATGGATGGATGGATGGATGATGGATGGTGGATGAATGGATGGATGGAGGGATGGGTGAATGGATGGATAGATGGATGGATGGATGGATGGATGGATGGATGGATGGATGGATGGATGGATGGGTGGATGGATGGGTGGAGGGATGGATGGATGGATGGATGGATGGATGGATGGATGGATGGATGGATGGATGGAGGGATGGATGGATGATGGATGGTGGATGAATGGATGGATGGAGGGATGGGTGAATGGATGGATAGATGGATGGATGGATGGATGGATGGATGGATGGATGGATGGATGGATGGGTGGAGGGATGGATGGATGGATGGATGGATGGATGGATTGTCCCAGAAATATCTGTTCAGTCATTGATCGTTCCACCCACCTATTGACCAACAACCCACCATCATCCATAACCCATCCCCCATCATCAACCATCATCCCTCATCCATCCATGGGTCCACGCATCCCTCTACTCTCCGTCCCTCCGGCCTCCACATTCCCACCCCCATCTCAAGCCCCAGAAGCGTTTCCCAGACCCTCCAAGCCTGAAGGACCACGTGAGACCTTTGATGCACCACGGGTGCAGATGGGGCCTGAGCCCTCCTAACCTGTCACAACATCGGTGGACACGTGGTCAATCCTTTTCCCACCTTGCAGCCCGTAGAGGTGGAAGCGGTAGCGGCGGGACGGGGACAGCCCTGGCACTGTCACCGAGCGGGACCCGCCATCGATGGGCAGGGCCTGGGGCTGGCCCTGGGCATCCCGGTACTGCAGCGTGAAGGAGTCAAAGGAGCCCTCGGGGACAGTCCAGTGCAGCTGCACAGAGCCGGGGGTGACGCTGGTGACACTGAGGTCACCCAGCTCTGCCCGTGCTGGCAGGGCTTCAGATGAGCTGGCCTCAGTTTTGGGCTCCTCGGAGGTCGGGGGCAGCTCCTCTGTCTTGGCTGCAGCTGTGATGGAGAGAGGATACTGATGGGCCTGGACATTGGCTTGTCCATCAACTAGTCCATCTATGATCCATCCATCACTCCATCCATCCATCATCCATCACTTCCATCCATCCATCCATCCATCCATCATCCATCCATCCATCCATCCATCCATCCATCCATCCCTTCAATCTCTTGAAGTCTTTCCATGACACTTTTGTTTCAACTTCCTCTTTAACTTCTCCCTCCATTGGATCATCCAACCATCAAATGACTGAGCTGATCCTCAAAACCACCAATAAACTGGCCCAACACACCATCGTCAGTCCATCCATCCATCTTCCATCCATCCATCCATCCATCCATCCATCCATCCATCCATCCATCCATCCCTCCACTTCCATCCATCCATCCTCTGTCCGTCCATCGTTCCATCCACTGTCCATCCACTGCCATTCCATTGTCCATGCATCACCCATTGTTCATCCATCTTCCATCACCCATAATCATCATCCATTCATCATCACAATCACCATCATCAACACAATCATCCATCCATCCATCCACATCCATCCATCCATCCATCCATCCATCCATCCATCCATCCATCATCCATCCATCCATCCATCCATCCATCATCCATCCATCATCCATCCATCCATCCACATGCATCCACATCCATCCATCCATCCATCCATCCATCCATCCATCCATCCATCCACATCCATCCATCCATTCATCCATCCATCCATTGATCCATCATTCATCAATCATCCCTCCATCCATTCATTCATCCATCCATCCATCCATCCATCCATCCACATCCATCCATCCACATCCATCCATCCATCCACATCCATCCATCCATCCATCCATCCATCCATCCATCCATCCATCCACATCCATCCATCCATCCATCATCCATCCATCCATCACTCCATCCATCATCCATCCATCCATCATCCATCCATCCATCCACATCCATCCATCCATCCATCCATCTATCCATCCATCCATCCATCCATCCATCCATCACTCCATCCATCCATCCATCCATCCATCCATCCATCCATCCATCCATCCACATCCATCCATCCATCCACATCCATCCATCCATCCATCCATCCACATCCATCCATCCATCCATCCATCCATCCATCCATCATCCATCCATCCATCCATCCATCCATCATTCATCCATCATCCATCCATCCATCCATCCATCCATCCATCCATCCCTCTACCTTGCTAACACGCCCACACCTCCTCCACTACCAAGCTGGGAGACTGGGGAGAAGTGGAGGCACCCAGGAATGGAGGGATCGGTGATTTGTGCTGGACAGATAATGGATCTATCCAATTAAATCACGATGATGATGATGATGGATGATGCTGAGTGATGGCTGTCAGGCCAGTGGGAGGGTCAGTGGTCAATTGGATGACGCTGGTGTCAGTGGGTACAGAATGGCAGGCAGGGACAGGATTGGCATGGATCCTTTGATCTCTCCATCCTTACAGCCAACTCTCCAACCCTTTCACTTACTGACCTTCCCCATCACCCGTCACAGCCTCAGTGGACACATGGTCGATCTTCTTCCTGCCCCTCAGCCCGTAGAGGTGGAAGCGGTACCGGCGGGACGGGGACAGCCCTGGCACTGTCACCGAGCGGGACCCGCCATCGATGGGCAGGGCCTGGGGCTGGCCCTGGGCATCCCGGTACTGCAGCGTGAAGGAGTCAAAGGAGCCTTCGGGGACAGTCCAGTGCAGCTGCACAGAGCTGGGGGTGACGCTGGACACCTTCAGTTCTCCCAGGGCTGCTCTTGCTGGGGTGGCCTCAGATGTGGGGGCCTCAGTTTGGGGCTTCTCCTCTTGGGGTTCCTCTGAGGGCAGGGGTTCTTCACTGGCTGCATTGGAGAGGAAATGGTAAAGGGTAAGGGCATCCAGGTGTCTCTCTTAATATCCATCCATCCACCCACCAAGCAATCCATCCATTCACCCATGTGTCCATCTATTGGCTTGCGCATCCATCCACCCATCCATCCACCCATCCATCCATCCATCCATCCATCCATCCATGCATCCATCCATCATCCTTCCATCCATCCATCCATCCATCCATTCATCCATCCATCCATGCATCCATCCATCATCCTTCCATCCATCCATCCATCCGTCCATCCATCCCTCCCTCCCTCCCTCCATCCATCCATCCATCCATCCCTCTATTTCCTCAACTCCTCCACCACTCCATCCCTTTCTCCAACCACCCATTCCTCCATTCCTTCATCCCTCCATCTCCCCATATCTCCATTACTCTTCATCCATACATCCACCCACCCTTCCTCACCCTGATTTTCCCCTCACCTGTCACAGCCTCGGTGGACACATGGTCGATCTTCTTCCTGCCCCTCAGCCCGTAGAGGTGGAAGCGGTACCGGCGGGACGGGGACAGCCCTGGCACTGTCACCGAGCGGGACCCGCCATCGATGGGCAGGGCCTGGGGCTGGCCCTGGGCATCCCGGTACTGCAGCGTGAAGGAGTCAAAGGAGCCCTCGGGGACAGTCCAGTGCAGCTGCACAGAGCTGGGGGTGACACTGGAGACCCTCAGGTGACCCAGGGCTGTGGTGGTCTCAGATGTGGGGGCCTCAGTTTGGGGTTTCTCATGCTGCGGTTCCTCTGTGGGCATGGGCAGTTCCTCTGGTTCTTCTGCAGCTCCTATGGAGAGGGGATGGTGATGGTTGCTTCCATCCAAACACCCATCCACCACCAACCAACCCGCTCAATCATCCACGTTTCCATATTCTGGACCATTCGTTCTGGCAACCATCAATCATCCATCCATCCATCCATCCATCCATCCATCCATCCATCCATCCATCCATCCATCCATCCCTGTATTCCTCCATCCTTCCATCACTCTCCTTCCTCCAATCACCCATCTCTCCATCTCTTCATCTCTCCATCTCTCTGTATATCCATTATTCTTCATCCATACATCCACCAACCCTTCCTCACCCTGACCTTCCCCCTCACCTGTCACAGCCTCAGTGGACACATGGTCGATCTTCTTCCTGCCCCTCAGCCCGTAGAGGTGGAAGCGGTAGCGGCGGGACGGGGACAGCCCTGGCACTGTCACCGAGCGGGACCCGCCATCGATGGGCAGGGCCTGGGGCTGGCCCTGGGCATCCCGGTACTGCAGCGTGAAGGAGTCAAAGGAGCCCTCGGGGACAGTCCAGTGCAGCCCCACAGAGTTCGGTGTGATACTGGAGACCCTCAGGTCTTCTAGTACTGCCCGTGCTGGGGTGACCTCAGTTTGGGGGTGCTCAGGTTGATTGTCCTCGGTTGGTGGGACTTCAGTCTGGGGCTCTTCTGAGGGGGACGGTGGCTTCTCTGGCTCGCCCGTGGCTGCTGTGCAGAGGGGACAGTGGTGGCTGTGGCTGTCCATGTGTTCATCCATATGTCCATCCATCATCTACCCAACCGTCCCCCCACCCATTGTCCATCACCGCCATGCATCCATCATCTGTCCATCCCACCACCCACCCAACAGCCAACCCAAACCCCCATCCATCATCTCTGTTTGTTTTCCTCCACATTCCCCATTGCCTCCACCACTCCCAGCTCCCACTTCATATGGACAATCTTCTGTTCATCAAGATACGTATCTGGATCGCAGGAACCCTCCATCCATCCATCCATCCATCCATCCATCCATCCACCACCCATCCATCCATCCATCCATCCATCCATCATCCATCCATCCATTACTCCATCCATCCGTCCATCCATCCATCCATCCATCCATCCATCCATCCATCCATCCATCACTCCATCCATCACTCCATCCATCATCCATCCATCATCCATCCATCCATCCATCCAACCATCACTCCATCCATCATCCATCCATCCATCCATCCATGCATGCATCCATCCATCCACCATCCATCCACCTATCCATCCATCCCGTCCATCCATCCATCCATCCATCACTCCGTCCTCCATCCACCCATCCATCCATCCACCCATCCATCCATCCATCCACCCATCCATCCATCCATCCATCCATCCATCCATCCATCCACCCATCCATCCATCCATCATCCACCCATCCATCCATCCATCCATCCATCCATCATCCATCCATCATCCATCCATCCATCCATCCATCCACCCATCCATCCATCCATCCATCCATCCATCCATCCACCCATCCATCCATCCATCCATCATCCACCCATCCATCCATCCATCCATCCATCCATCCATCCATCCATCATCCATCCATCATCCATCCATCCATCCATCCATCCATCATCCATCCATCATCCATCCATCCATCCATCCATCCATCCATCCACCCATCCATCCATCCATCATCCACCTATCCATCCATCCATCCATCCATCCATCCATCCATCATCCATCCATCCCACCTTCCCAACCACCCATCAACCCATCCACCTACTTCCTTCAATTTGGACAGGAACCCACCCAACATCCAGACCGGAATCTGTAAAACCACTCAGTTGTTCATCCTTCATGGACAGAAAATCATGATGATGATGATGATGATGATGGATGGTGATAATGGATATTACTGATGGCCATGCATAGTTCATAGTTGATGATGATGATGAATCATGATGATGATGATGGTGATGATGATGGATGGTGATAATGGATATTATCGATGGTGGTGCATAGTTAATAGTTGATGATGATGAATCATGATGATGGATGATGGATGGGGATAATGGGTATTACTGATGGCCATGCATAGTTGACAGTTGGTGATGATGATGAACCATGATGATGGATGACGATGATGATGACGGATGGTGACAACAGATATTATTGATGGTGATGCATAGTTGATGATGATGATGGATTGTGATAATGGGTATTACTGATGGCCATGCATAGTTGATAGTTGATGATGATGAATCATGATAGATGACGATGATGATGATGGATGATGGAGGGTGTTGCTCAATGGGTCAGTGGAAGGGTTGATGGCTCGCTGGACCATACCAGAGTGGAAAACTGCTTGATGTGGGATGGGGATGGGATGGGAATGGAAACCCTTGATTCATCCATGCCTTGATGTCTCGGTCCCTCCATCTATCGCTCATCCCAACTTTCCTCTGACTGTTCCTCTCACCTGTGCTGATGTCGATGGAAACGCGGTCAATCCTTTTGCCGCCCCTCAGCCCGTAGAGGTGGAAGCGGTAGCGGCGGGACGGGGACAGCCCTGGCACTGTCACCGAGCGGGACCCGCCATCGATGGGCAGGGCCTGGGGCTGGCCCTGGGCATCCCGGTACTGCAGCGTGAAGGAGTCAAAGGAGCCCTCGGGGACAGTCCAGTGCAGCTGCACAGAGCTGGGGGTGACGCTGGAGACCCTCAGGTCTCCCAGGGTTGCTCTTGCTGGGGTGGCCTCAGATGTGGGGGCCTCAGTTTGGGGTTTCTCCTCTTGGGGCTCCTCTGAGGGCACGGGCAGTTCCTCTGGCTCTTGTGCAGCTCCTATGGAGAGGGCATGGTGATGGTTGCTTCCATCCAAACATCCATCCACCACCAACCAACCCGCTCAATCATCCACATTTCCATATTCTGGACCATTCATTCGGGCAACCATAAATCATCCATCCATCCATCCATCCATCCATCCATCCATCCATCCCTGTATGCCTCCATCCCTCCATCCCTCTCCTTCCTCCAATCACCCATCCCTCCATCCCTTCATCCCTCCATCTCCCCATATCTCCATTATTCTTCATCCAACATCCACCCACACTTCCTCATCATGACCTTCCCCCTCACCTGTCACAGCCTCGGTGGACACATGGTCGATCTTCTTCCTGCCCCTCAGCCCGTAGAGGTGGAAGCGGTACCGGCGGGACGGGGACAGCCCTGGCACTGTCACCGAGCGGGACCCGCCATCAATGGGCAGGGCCTGGGGCTGGCCCTGGGCATCCCGGTACTGCAGCGTGAAGGAGTCAAAGGAGCCCTCAGGAATGTTCCACTGCAGCCCCACAGAGTCAGGTGTGACACTGGACACCTTCAGTTCTCCCAGCACTGCCCGTGACGAGGGGGCCTCAGTTTGGGAGTTCTCAGGTTGGTGGTCCTGAGCTGTGGGGGCCTCAGTTGTGGGGTCCATTGAGGGTGGGGGCAGATCCTCTGGGTCAGCTACAGCAACAACAGAAAGGGGACAATGATGGGTGTAGGATATGTCCGTCCATACGTCCATCCATCATCCACCCAATGTCCATCATGCACCATTTCCTCCCAGTCCCTTCTCACCATTCCCTCCTCACCCATCACTGAGCACCCATTGACCACAGCCCCGTTCAATCAATCACTGACTGTTCCATGGACTCACTGATGAGCATCTGCCCTCATCCACCATCTCCATCATGGTCATAATCAACATTGTCCATCATCTTGATTCTTACAATACCTACTGTCCATCCATCCGTCCATCCAACCATCATCCATCCATCCATCCATCCATCCAATATCCATCCATCATCCATCATCCATCCATCATCCATCATCCATCCATCCATCCATCCATCCATCCATCCATCCATCCATCATCCGTCCATCCATCCATCCATCATCCATCCATCCATCCATCCATCCATCCATCCATCATTCATCACTCCATGTATCCATCCATCCATCCATCCACCTATCCATCCATCCATCCATCCATCCATCATCCATCCATCCCTCATCCATCCATCCATCCATCCATCCATCCATCCATCCATCCATCATCTCATCCATCACACCACGCTCCCATGGTCTGAGCCATCTCTCCATCTCCCCTGTTTCCCTGCCCAATTCCACCCATTGCTGCTTCCCCTCCTCATCACCGTCCACCATCAACAGTCACAAACCCCAGAAAGCATCCACTCAATGATTGATCCTTCCTGCCTGCCTGTTGACCAACAGCCCCCACCATCCATTTATCCATCCATGCACCAATCTCCCTTTAAACCCGGTGTCCGTAGCGGAATCTCACAGTCCACCCATGGAGACATCTCCAGCGAGCTGTCCATTCACCGGTCTGTTGGTTCATTCACCACTCACCCATCCACCAGACCCTCCATTGATCCCATCACCATCCAGTTCTTCAGGCATCCAATGATCCTCACCCTCATCTGTCCCTCCCTCTCCTCATGATTCCACCCAACACGACACAAATGCATCCATCGTCAATCTCTCCATCCATCTCCGTGTCAACCTCTCCACCTTTACAAACAGCTCCACAACTCTTCTGCGTTGATGCCTCCATTTTGTGATCCTTCCATCCCTCTGACCTTCCCCCTCACCTGTGACAGTGTCGGTGGACACGCGGTCAATTCTTTTGCCGCCCCTCAGCCCGTAGAGGTGGAAGCGGTAGCGGCGGGACGGGGACAGCCCTGGCACTGTCACCCAGCGGGACCCGCCATCGATGGGCAGGGCCTGGGGCTGGCCCTGGGCATCCCGGTACTGCAGCGTGAAGGAGTCAAAGGAGCCCTCGGGGACAGTCCAGTGCAGCTGCACAGAGCTGGGGGTGACGCTGGAGACCCTCAGGTCTCCCAGAGCTGGGATGGCCTCAGATGTGGGGGCCTCAGTTTGGGGTTTCTCATGCTGCGGTTCCTCTGTGGGCATGAGCTGTTCCTCTGGTTCTTCTGCAGCTCCTATGGAGAGCAGATGGGGATGGCTGCTTCCATCCAAACATCCATCCACCACCAACCAAACCGCTCAATCATCCACATTTCCATATTCTGGACCATTCATTCTGGCAACCATCAATCATCCATCCATCCATCCATCCATCCATCCATCCATCCATCCCTGTATTCCTCCATCCCTCCATCTCTCTCCTTTCTCCAATCACCCATCCCTCCATCCCTCCATCCCTCCATCCCTCCATCTCTCTGTATATCCATTATTCTTCATCCATACATCCACCCACACTTCCTCATCATGACCTTCCCCCACACCTGTCACAGCCTCAGTGGACACGCGGTCAATCCTTTTGCCGCCCCTCAGCCCGTAGAGGTGGAAGCGGTAGCGGCGGGACGGGGACAGCCCTGGCACTGTCACCGAGCGGGACCCGCCATCGATGGGCAGGGCCTGGGGCTGGCCCTGGGCATCCCGGTACTGCAGCGTGAAGGAGTCAAAGGAGCCCTCGGGGACAGTCCAGTGCAGCTGCACAGAGCTGGGGGTGACGCTGGAGACCCTCAGGTCTTCCAGCACTGCCCATGCCTGGGGCGGTTCAGGTGCCGGGGCCTCAGTTTGGGGCTTCTCCTGTTGGGGCTCCTCTGAGGGCAGGGGTTCTTCACTGGCTGCATTGGAGAGAAGATGGAAAAGGCCATGGGCATCCATGTGTCCCTCCAAATGTGCATCCCACGACCCACCAACCAATATACCCATTCAGCCATGTGTCCATATATTGGATCATCCATCCATCCATTCATCCATCATCCATCCATCATCCATCCATCATCCATCCATCCATCCATCCATCCATCCATCCATCCATCCATCATCCATCCATCATCCATCCATCCATCCATCCATCCATCCATCATCCATCCATCCATCCATCCATCCATCCATCCATCCATCATCCATCCATCATCCATCCATCCATCCATCCATCATCCATCCATCCATCCATCCATCCATCCATCCTCCATCCCTCCATCCATCATCCATCGTTCCATCCATCCATCCATCCATCCATCATCCATCCATCCATCCATCATCCATCCATCCATCCATCCATCATCCATCCATCCTTCCTTCCACCCATCCATCCATCCATCCATCCATCCATCCATCATCCATCCATCCATCCATATTTCTTTGAACACTCTTTTTCCTTCAACTCCTTCTTTATTTCAACGTCCATTTCATCATGCAACCACCCAACCACGGATCTTCTCTGTCGAACAACCATCAATCTGCCCTTAAAATCATCATGCATCATCTGACTTCATCAATCCTGTTTCTTTCAGTCAGTCCTTCAATCCAATCCTTCATCTACAATTTCATTGCCATGCACCTCCCAAACCCATGACATAAACCAGCCACCAGCTCAGCTATTAATCCACTGTCCGTCCATCCATCCATTCATCCATCCATCCATCTGTTCATCCATCCGTCCATCCATCCTTTCCTGTATTCCTCCATCCCTCTACCAGTCCATCCCTTCCTCCAATCACCCATTCCTCCATCCTTTGATCCTGCCACATATCCATATATCCATTATTCTTCATGCATTCATCCACCCAGCCTAACTCCACCTGACCTTTCCTCTTACCTGTCATAACCTCGGTTGAAACGTGGATAATCTTCTTCCTGCCCCTCAGCCCGTAGAGGTGGAAGCGGTACCGGCGGGACGGGGACAGCCCTGGCACTGTCACCGAGCGGGACCCGCCATCGATGGGCAGGGCCTGGGGCTGGCCCTGGGCATCCCGGTACTGCAGCGTGAAGGAGTCAAAGGAGCCCTCGCGGACAGTCCAGTGCAGCTGCACAGAGCTGGGGGTGACGCTGGAGATCATCAGGTCCCCTAGTGCTGGTGTGGTCTCAGATGTGGGGGTCTCAGTTTGGGGTCTCTCATGCTGTGGTTCCTCTGAGGGCAGGGGCAGTTCCTCTGGTTCTTCTGCAGTTCCTATGGAGAGCGGATGGTGATGGTTGCTTCCATCCAAACATCCATCCACCACCAACCAACCCGCTCAATCATCCACATTTCCATATTCTGGACCATTCATTCTGGCGACCATCAATCATCCATCCATCCATCATTCATCCATCCATCTGTCCATCCATCCATCCATCCATTCCTCCCATCACACACCCAACATAAAACACAACCCCCTAGACAGTTCCACATCAAACTCTCTGATTCTATTTTGTCACATCTCTCCATGCTTTCATGCCTCCCACCCGCATTTCCATGGACAATCTTCCATTCATCCATCCTTGAGTCCATCCTTGATGGACAGAGGATGAGGGAAGCATGGAAGGAGAGATGGATGCATGATAATGGATGGATGATGATGATGGCGATTCATGGCAGATGAAGATGATGGATGACAATGGATGGTTGATGGTTCCTGCTGCTGGTGGTGGATGATGGGTGATGGGAGGTGGTAGCCAATGGGTTGGTGGAAGGGTTGATGGTTGATCAGATGGTGCTGAGTCAACGGCAGCTCGCTGGAGGGTGTGAGATGGGCATGGGATCCCTTGAGGCCTCCATTTTGTGATCCTTCCATCCCTCTGACCTTCCTCCTCACCTGTGACAGTGTCGGTGGACACGCGGTCAATCCTTTTGCCGCCCCTCAGCCCGTAGAGGTGGAAGCGGTAGCGGCGGGACGGGGACAGCCCTGGCACTGTCACCGAGCGGGACCCGCCATCGATGGGCAGGGCCTGGGGCTGGCCCTGGGCATCCCGGTACTGCAGCGTGAAGGAGTCAAAGGAGCCCTCGGGGACAGTCCAGTGCAGCTGCACAGAGCTGGGGGTGACGCTGGAGACCCTCAGGTCTCCCAGAGCTGGGATGGCCTCAGATGTGGGGGCCTCAGTTTGGGGTTTCTCATGCTGCGGTTCCTCTGTGGGCACGAGCTGTTCCTCTGGTTCTTCTGCAGCTCCTATGGAGAGCAGATGGGGATGGCTGCTTCCATCCAAACATCCATCCACCACCAACCAAACCGCTCAATCATCCACATTTCCATATTCTGGACCATTCATTCTGGCAACCATCAATCATCCATCCATCCATCCATCCATCCATCCATCCATCCATCCATCCCTGTATTCCTCCATCCCTCCATCTCTCTCCTTTCTCCAATCACCCATCCCTCCATCCCTCCATCCCTCCATCCCTCCATCTCTCTGTATATCCATTATTCTTCATCCATACATCCACCCACACTTCCTCATCATGACCTTCCCCCACACCTGTCACAGCCTCAGTGGACACATGGTCGATCTTCTTCCTGCCCCTCAGCCCGTAGAGGTGGAAGCGGTAGCGGCGGGACGGGGACAGCCCTGGCACTGTCACCGAGCGGGACCCGCCATCGATGGGCAGGGCCTGGGGCTGGCCCTGGGCATCCCGGTACTGCAGCGTGAAGGAGTCAAAGGAGCCCTCGGGGACAGTCCAGTGCAGCTGCACAGAGCTGGGGGTGACGCTGGAGACCCTCAGGTCTCCCAGCACTGCCCGTGCCTGGGGCGGTTCAGGTGCCGGGGCCTCAGTTTGGGGCTTCTCCTCTTGGGGCTCCTCTGAGGGCAGGGGTTCTTCACTGGCTGCATTGGAGAGAAGATGGAAAAGGCCGTGGGCATCCATGTGTCCCTCCAAATGTGCATCCCACGACCCACCAACCAATATATCCATTCAGCCATGTGTCCATATATTGGATCATCCATCCATCCATTCATCCATCATCCATCCATCATCCATCCATCATCCATCCATCCATCCATCCATCCATCCATCCATCCATCCATCCTCCATCCCTCCATCCATCATCCATCGTTCCATCCATCCATCCATCCATCCATCATCCATCCATCCATCCTCCATCCATCCTTCCTTCCACCCATCCATCCATCCATCCATCATCCATCCATCCATCCATATTTCTTTGAACACTCTTTTTCCTTCAACTCCTTCTTTATTTCAACGTCCATTTCATCATGCAACCACCCAACCACGGATCTTCTCTGTCGAACAACCATCAATCTGCCCTTAAAATCATCATGCATCATCTGACTTCATCTACCCTGTTTCTTTCAGTCAGTCCTTGAATCCCATACTCCATCTACAATTTTATTGCCATGCACCTCCCAACCCCAAGAAACAAACCAGCCACTGACACATCCATAAATCTGCTGTCCATCCATCCATCCATCCATCCATACATCCATCCATCCATCCATTCTTCCCATCACACACCCAACATACAACACAACCCCATGGACAGCTCCACATCAACCTCTCTGTCTCTTTCTAATCACATCTCTCCATGCTTTCACGCCTCCCACCCGCATTTCCATGGACAATCTTCCATTCATCCATCCTTGAGTCCATCCTTGATGGACAGCGGATGAGGGAAGCATGGAAGGAGAGATGGATGCATGATAATGGATGGATGATGATGATGGCGATTCGTGGCAGATGAAGATGATGGATGACAATGAATGGTTGATGGTTCCTGCTGCTGGTGGTGGATGATGGATGATGGGAGGTGGTAGCCAATGGGTTGGTGGAAGGGTTGATGGTTGATCAGATGGTGCTGAGTCAACGGCTGCTCGCTGGAGGGTGTGAGATGGGCATGGGATCCCTTGATGCCTCCATTTTGTGATCCTCCCATCCCTCTGACCTTCCTCCTCACCTGTGACAGTGTCGGTGGACACGCGGTCAATCCTTTTGCCGCCCCTCAGCCCGTAGAGGTGGAAGCGGTAGCGGCGGGACGGGGACAGCCCTGGCACTGTCACCGAGCGGGACCCGCCATCGATGGGCAGGGCCTGGGGCTGGCCCTGGGCATCCCGGTACTGCAGCGTGAAGGAGTCAAAGGAGCCCTCGGGGACAGTCCAGTGCAGCTGCACAGAGCTGGGGGTGACACTGGAGACCCTCAGGTCTCCCAGGGCTGGGGTGGCCTCAGATGTGGGGGCCTCAGTTTGGGGTTTCTCATGCTCCGGTTCCTCTGAGGGCAGGTTCTGCTCCTCTGGTTCTTCTGCTGCTCCTATGGAGAGCGGATGGTCACAGGTACTTCCATGCTAACAGCCATCCACCATGTACCATTCTACCCATCCATCCATAGATCCACATTTTCATTCTCTGCAACATTCATTCTGGCATCCAACATCTACCTATCCATCCATCCATCCATCCATCCATCCATCCATCCATCCATCCTTCCATCCATCCATCCATCCATCCATCCATCCTGTCCACCACCATTCCATCCCTTCCTCCAATCACCCATCCCTTCATCCCTTCATCCCTCCATCTCTCCATATCTCCATTATTCTGCATCAATACATCCACCCACCATTCTTTCCTCCTCACCCGTCATGACATCGGTGGACACACGGTCAATCTTCTTCCTTCCCTTCAAACCACAGAGGTGGAAGCGATACCACTGGGACGGGGACAGCCCTGGCACTGTCACCGAGCGGGACCCGCCATCGATGGGCAGGGCCTGGGGCTGGCCCTGGGCATCCCGGTACTGCAGCGTGAAGGAGTCAAAGGAGCCCTCGGGGACAGTCCAGTGCAGCTGCACAGAGCTGGGGGTGACACTGGAGACACTGAGGTCACCCAGGGCTGGAGTGGCCTCAGATGTGGGGGCCTCAGTTTGGGGTTTCTCATGCTGCGGTTCCTCTGAGGGCAGGGGCCGTTCCTCTGGCTCTTCTGCAGCTTCTATGGAGAGAGGATGGTGATGGCCGTGCAAATGCCTGCGTCCCTCCAAATGTCCATCCCACCACTTACCAACAATCCATCCATCCATCCATCCATCCATCCATCCATCCATCCATCCATCCATCATCCATCCATCATCACAACCTCCACCCAATTCCATATTCAGCTCTCGTTCTTTCTTCCCACATCCCTCCAGGCCTTTGTCCCTCATGACCACATTTCCCATGGACAATCTTCTCTCCGTCCATCCATCCATCCATCCATCCATCCATCCATCCATCCATTCATCCATCCATCCACCCACCCATCATTAATGGATGAAGAATGATCCATTGGTGGATGGAAGAATGGATGGATGGAAGATGATAAAAAATTATGGTGATGATTGAGGAATGATAATGGTGGTGTTTATACATGGTACATGAAAAATATGGATGATAATGATGGATAATAGAGGGATGATGATGATGATGATGATGATGATGATGATAGTGGACAGTTAATGTCGGTCACCAGGCCAGTGGAAGGGCCATTGGTTGATTGCATGGTGTCCCAGTCAGTGGTTTCTCAATGACAGATAGGGATTGAATGGGAGTGGGATCTCTTGATCCATCCATCCATCCATCCATCCATCCATCCATCCATCCATCGTCACAACCGCCACCCAATTCCATATTCAGCTCTCATTCTTTCTTCCCACATCCCTCCAGGCCTCCATCTCTCCCAATCCCACTTCCCATGGACAATCTTCTGTTCATCCATCCATCCTGCTGACCACCTTCCATCTCACCTGTGACAGTGTCAGTGGACACGCGGTCAATCCTTTTGCCTCCCCTCAGCCCGTAGAGGTGGAAGCGGTACCGGCGGGACGGGGACAGCCCTGGCACTGTCACCGAGCGGGACCCGCCATCGATGGGCAGGGCCTGGGGCTGGCCCTGGGCATCCCGGTACTGCAGCGTGAAGGAGTCAAAGGAGCCCTCGGGGACAGTCCAGTGCAGCTGCACAGAGCTGGGGGTGACGCTGGAGACCCTCAGGTCTCCCAGAGCTGGGATGGCCTCAGATGTGGGGGCCTCAGTTTGGGGTTTCTCATGCTCCGGTTCCTCTGAGGGCAGGGGCAGTTCCTCTGGCTCTTCTGCAGCTCCTATGGAGAGAGGATGGTGATCGCTGTGGAAATGCCTGCGTCCATCCAAATGTCCATCCCACCACTTACCAGCAATCCATCCATCCATCCATCCATCCATCCATCCATCCATCCATCCATCCATCCACCCATCATTAATGGATGAAGAATGATCAGTGGGAAGAATGGATGGACGGATGATGATAGAAGAAGGATGATGATGATTAATGAATGGTGATGATGATGGTGGTGGTTATACACGGTACATGAAAATTATGGATGATAATGATGGATAATGGATGGATGATGATGATGATGATAGAGGAAGCAAATGTTGGTCACCAGGCCAGTGGAAGGGTCAGTGGTTGATTGGATGGTGCCCAAGTCAGTGGGTGCTCACTGACAGATGGGGATGGACTGGGAGTGGGATCACTTCATCCATCCATCCATCCATCCATCCATCCATCCATCCATCCATCCATCATCCATCCCTCCATCCATCATCCGTCCCGTCCACGTTCCATCTCACCTGTGATGATGTCAATGGAGACGCGGTCAACCTTCTTCCTGCCCCTCAGCCCGTAGAGGTGGAAGCGGTACCGGTGGGACGGGGACAGCCCTGGCACTGTCACCCAGCGGGACCCGCCATCGATGGGCAGGGCCTGGGGCTGGCCCTGGGCATCCCGGTACTGCAGAGTGAAGGAGTCAAAGGAGCCCTCGGGGACAGTCCAGTGCAGCTGCACAGAGCCGGGGGTGACACTGGTGACACTGAGGTCTCCCAGGGCTGGGGTGGCCTCAGATGTGGGGGCCTCAGTTTGGGGTTTCTCATGCTGTGGTTCCTCTGAGGGCAGGGGCAGTTCCTCTGGCTCTTCTGCAGCTTCTATGGAGAGAGGATGGTGATGGCTGTGGTAATGCCTGTGTCCATCCAAATGTCCATCCCACCACTTACCAGCAATCCATCCATCCATCCATCCATCCATCCATCCATCCATCCATCCATCCATCATCCATCCACCATCACAACCCCCACCCAATTCCATATACAGCTCTCGTTCTTTCTTCCCGCATCCCTCCAGGCCTTTGTCCCTCATGACGACATTTCCCATGGACAATCTTCTCTCCGTCCATCCATCCATCCATCCATCCATCCATCCATCCATCCATTCATCCATCCATCCACCCACCCATCATTAATGGATGAAGAATGATCCATTGGTGGATGGAAGAATGGATGGATGGAAGATGATAAAAAATTATGGTGATGATTGAGGAATGATGATGGTGGTGTTTATACATGGTACATGAAAAATATGGATGATAATGATGGATAATAGAGGGATGATGATGATGATGATGATGATGATAGTGGACAGTTAATGTCGGTCACCAGGCCAGTGGAAGGGCCATTGGTTGATTGGATGGTGTCCCAGTCAGTGGTTTCTCAATGACAGATAGGGATTGAATGGGAGTGGGATCTCTTGATCCATCCATCCATCCATCCATCCATCCATCCATCCATCCATCCATCGTCACAACCGCCACCCAATTCCGTATTCAGCTCTCATTCTTTCTTCCCACATCCCTCCAGGCCTCCATCCCTCCCAATCCCACTTCCCATGGACAATCTTCTGTTCATCCATCCATCCTGCTGACCACCTTCCATCTCACCTGTGCTGATGTCGATGGAGACACGGCCAATTCTTTTGCCCCCCCTCAGCCCGTAGAGGTGGAAGCGGTACCGGCGGGACGGGGACAGCCCTGGCACTGTCACCGAGCGGGACCCGCCATCGATGGGCAGGGCCTGGGGCTGGCCCTGGGCATCCCGGTACTGCAGCGTGAAGGAGTCAAAGGAGCCCTCGGGGACAGTCCAGTGCAGCTGCACAGAGCTGGGGGTGACGCTGGAGACCCTCAGGTCTTCCAGTGCTGGGGTGGCCTCAGATGTGGGGGCCTCAGTTTGCGGTTTCTCATGCTCCCGTTCCTCTGTGGGCAGGGGCAGTTCCTCTGGCTCTTCTGCAGCTCCTATGAAAAGGGGATGTTAATGGCTGCTTCCATTGAAAAAACCATGCAGCACCTACCAACCCACTCATTCATCCACACTTCAATATCCTGGACCATTCATTCTGGCAATCATCCATCCATCCATCCATCCATCCATCCATCCATCCATCCATCCATCCCTGTGTTCCTCTATCCCTCTACCACTCCATCCCTTCCTCCAATCACCCATCTCTCCATCCCTTCATCCCTCCATCTCCCCATATCTGCATTATTCTTCATCCATACATCCACCCATCCTTCCTCCCTCTGACCTTGTCCCTTACCCGTCACAGCCTCAGTGGACACATGGTCGATCTTCTTCCTGCCCCTCAGCCCGTAGAGGTGGAAGCGGTACCGGCGGGACGGGGACAGCCCTGGCACTGTCACCGAGCGGGACCCGCCATCGATGGGCAGGGCCTGGGGCTGGCCCTGGGCATCCCGGTACTGCAGCGTGAAGGAGTCAAAGGAGCCCTCGGGGACAGTCCAGTGCAGCTGCACAGAGCTGGGGGTGACGCTGGTGACACTGAGGTCACCCAGCTCTGCCTGCAGCACGGGGGCCTCAGATGGAGGCCTCTCAGTTTGAAGTCTCTCATGTTTTTGCTCCTCTGAGGGCAGGGGCATCTCCTCTGGCTCTTCTGTGCCTGCAGTGGATGATGGCATGGTAATCCCTGTGTCCATCCACTCATCCATCCCAACACCCGCCAGTCAGTGCAGAAATCCTTCCATTTTCACTTTCATCTGAAGGACCATTCATCCCAGCACCCATCATCTGTCCATCCATGTACCTACAGCCCATACCATGCACATTTTCCTTCAACTGCTTCAATCTCACCATGCATTGGGTCATCCAACAACCCACCCAGTGATCCGACGTGTAAAACCACTGAGAAGCTGCCCCAACAGCTATCAGCCATCATCCATCTTCATCCGTCCATCCATCCACCATCCGTCCATCCATCCACCATCCATCCATCCATCCATCCATCCATCCATCCATCCATCCATCATCCATCCACCATCCATCCATCTTCATCCATCGGTCCATCCGTCCATCCATCCATCCATCCACCATCCATCCAGCATCCATCCACCATCCATCATCCATCCATCATCCATCCACCATCCATCCATCCATCCATCCATCCATCCATCCATCCATCCATCCACCATCCATCCTGCATCCATCCATCCATCCATCCATCCATCCATCCATCCATCCATCCACCATCCATCCAGCATCCATCCACCATCCATCCATCCATCCATCCATCCATCCATCCATGCGTCCATCCATCCATCCATCCATTCATCCATCCATCCATCCATCCATCCATCCATCCATCCATCCATCCATCATCCATCTGTCCATTCATCCCTCACTCCATCCATCCATCCATCCATCCATCCATCCATCCATCCATCCTTCCATCATCCATCCATCCATCCATCCATCCATCCATCCATCCATCCATCCATCCGTCCATCCATCCATCCAGTCCTGCACCTCCTTCACGCTTTCCTCAACCCACCCAATCCTCCTTCCCGTCACCCCTCCATCTTTCCACCTACCCATCATCCTTCATCCACCCATCTCTGACCATGCCCTCACCTGTCACAGCCTCGGTGGACACATGGTCGATCTTCTTCCTGCCCCTCAGCCCGTAGAGGTGGAAGCGGTACCGGCGGGACGGGGACAGCCCTGGCACTGTCACCGAGCGGGACCCGCCATCGATGGGCAGGGCCTGGGGCTGGCCCTGGGCATCCCGGTACTGCAGCGTGAAGGAGTCAAAGGAGCCCTCGGGGACAGTCCAGTGCAGCTGCACAGAGCTGGGGGTGACGCTGGAGACCCTCAGATCTCCCAGCACTGCCTGTGCTGGAGTGGCCTCAGGTGCCGGGGCCTCAGGTTGGGGTTTCTCTTGGGGCTCCTCTGAGGGCAGGTTCTGCTCCTCTGGCTCTTGTGCATCTGTGATGGAGAGGTGAGGGTGATGGCTGTGTCCATCTGAGCATCCATCCACACTTTCATCTCCTGGATCATTCATTCTGGCTTTCATCGTCCACTCATCCATTCAAGCACGGCTCTTTGCAGGCACCTTTCGCTTCAACTGATCTTTAATTTCTCTCTCATGTGGATCATCCAGCCAGCAAAACACCGATTTGATACATCAAAGCTCCCGCAAATTGCCCCAACACCCATTGATCATCATCATTATCATCACCATCCATCATTACCCATCACAGTCACCATCCATCCATCCATCATCCATCCATCCATCCCTCCATCCATCCCTCCATCCATCCATCCATCTATCACACCATCCATCCGTCCATCCATCCATCCATCCATCCATCCATCCATCCATCCATCCATCCAAATATCCATCCATCCATCCATCCATCCATCCATCCATCCATCCATCCATCCATCCATCATCTATCCATCCATCCATCCATCATCTATCCATCCATCCATCATCTATCCATCCATCCATCCATCATCCATCCATCCATCCATCCATCCATCCATCCATCCACCCACCCCACCATGCTGTTACCAGTCCACCACCCCACCCCGAGCTGGCACTTGGGATTGGGGAAATTGAGGACAGCTTGGGTGGAAGGATGGGTGATGGGTGATGGGTGATGGATGAGGATGATAGCAATGATGATGGGTGATGATGATGTCAGTGGCTTCTTGATAGCAGGTGACGATGGGACGAGATGAGATGGGATATGTTGGTCCATCCACCCATCAGCCAGCCATTCATGCATCCATCCATGCATCCATCCATCCATCCATCCATCCATCCATCCATCATCCATCCATCCCTCACTCCATCCATCCATCCATCCATCCATCCATCCATGCATCCATCCATCCATCCATCCATCCATCCATCCATCCATCCATCCCTCACTCCATCCATCCATCCATCCATCCATCCATGCATGCATCCATCCATCCATCCATCCGTCTATCCATCCATCCCTCACTCCATCCGTCCATCCATCCATCCCTCACTCCATCCATCCATCCATCCATCCATCCATCCATCCATCCATGCATCCATCCATCCATCCATCCATCCATGCATCCATCATCCATCCATCCATCCATGCATCCATCCATCCATCCATCCATGCATCCATCCATCCATCCGTCCATCCATCCATCCATCCACCCTCACCTGTCATGACATCAATGGAGACACGGTTGATCCTCTTCTCACCCCTCATCCCGTAGAGGTGGAAGCGGTAGCGGCGGGACGGGGACAGCCCTGGCACTGTCACCGAGCGGGACCCGCCATCGATGGGCAGGGCCTGGGGCTGGCCCTGGGCATCCCGGTACTGCAGCGTGAAGGAGTCAAAGGAGCCCTCGGGGACAGTCCAGTGCAGCTGCACAGAGCTGGGGGTGACACTGGTGACACTGAGGTCACCCAGGGCTGGCCGGGATGGACGCTGCTCTTCTGGCTCGGCTTTGACTGCAACAGAGTGGGAACAGTGATGGCAGAGGCGTCTGTCTGTCCATTCACACGGCCATCCACGTCTCCAGCCTCCCTCCATCTCTGCACCCATCCCCTCCTCCTTTCATGTTTCCTTTCATCAGTCTCTCCATCTCTCTAATCCATGAGCCATCCATCCATCCATCCATCCACCATCCATCCATCCATCCATCCATCCATCCATCCATCCATCATCCATCCATCCATCCATCCATCATCCATCCATCCATCCATCCATGCATCCATCCATCCATCATCCATCCATCCATCCATCATCCCTCCATCCATCCATCATCCATCCATCCATGCATCCATCATCCATCCATCCATCCATCATCCATCCATCCATCCATCATCCATCCATCATCCATCCATCCATCCATCATCCCTCCATCCATCCATCCATCCATCCATCCATCCATCCATCCATCCATCCATCCATCCATCATCCATCCATCCATCCATCATCCATCACTCCACCCACCCATCCTTCCTCTCTCCACCCCAGCTATCACAGAATCTTCTGAATTGGATGGGACCCTCAAGGGTCATCAAGCCCAGCACCTGAGCTCATCCCATCCATCATTCCCCATGTCAGTACCTGTTGTCCCCACGTCCCTCGATGGCTCCTCCAGTTTCATCCGTTCCAAGTCCTCCCATTCCAGCACTGCCACCTGGTTTCCTCCGTCCCCTGTCCCCAGAGAGAGCGTCACAGGACATCCCTGCCACCCCACCTCTCATTTCCGTCCCCTGGTGTCCCTCACCCTGATCCCTGTTATTGTCCTCCTTCTCAGGATGTCCCTCACACCCACGCTCCCTTTCCCTCTCCCCATCCCCATCATCCCACCCTCCCTGTCCTGTCCCTGTCCCTGTCCCTGTCCCTGTCCCTGTCCCTGTCCCTGTCCCCCCATCCCCACCATCCCACCCTCCCTATCCTGTCCCTGCCCCTGTCCCTGTCCCTTCCCTGTCCCTGTTCCTGTCCCCCCATTCCCACCATCCCACCCTCCCTGGGATGTCCCTGTCCCTGTCTCTGTCCCTGTCCCTGTCCTGTCCCTGTCCCTGTCCCTGTCCCTGTCCCTGTCCCTGTCCCTGTCCCCCCATCCCCACCATCCCACCCTCCCTGTCCTGTCCCTGTCCCCATCCCTGTCCCACCACCCCCCTCACCCTGCTGTTCCTCTGTCCCCATCTCCCCCGTTCCCCTCCCCAGTGTCCCCACACGCACCCGTGTGTCCCTGTGCTGTCCCCAGGCTCGGGTGCCGCCGCAGGATGTAGGCCAGGATGGCTCGGGCCACCCCTGTCACCGTCTGGTCGCCACGCAGGGGGAAGTTGGTGGCCCGGAGGTGGCTCTCGAGACGTTGGAGCAGGGAGCCACTGTACGGGGACAGCCGGGCCACCAGGTCCTGCAGGGAGGGGATGCCTGGGGACAGCGGGGGCCATGGGGACACTGGGGACCCTGGGGACCCCGGGGTGCCTGGGGACCCTGGAAACACAGGGGACCTTGGGGACTCTGGAAACACAGGGGACTCTGGGGACACTGGGGACCCTGGAAACACAGGGGACCTTGGGGACACAGGGGACTGTGGGGACCATGGGGACCCTGGAGACCCTGGGGACTCTGGGGACACTGGGGACTCTGGGTACCCTGGAAACACAGGGGACTCTGGGGACTCCGGGGACTCTGGGGACACTGAGAAATCTGGTGACACCGGTGACTCCAAGGACTCTGGTGACACTGGTGACTCTGAGAATTCTGGTGACACTGGTGACTCTGGGGACTCTGGTGACACCAGTGACTCTGGGAATTCTGGTGACACGGGTGACTCTGGGAATTCTGGTGACACTGGTGACTCTGGGGATTCTGGTGGCATCGGTGACCCTGGGGACTCTGGTGACACGGGTGACCTCGCGGGTGCTGGTGATCCCAGGGACCCTCGAGCTGCTGGAGATGCTGGAACCTTGGGAGATGCTGGTGACCCCAAGGACCCGGGTGACCCCAAGGACACGTCTGGTGACACGGGTGACGCCGGTGACCCTGGGTACCCCAGCGACCCAGGGGACTCCGGGGGTCCTCGGGCTGATGGTGCCACCGCTGGGGACCCCAGGGAGCCCTGAGGTGACCCCGGGGACCCCTCATGGTGGGGCACAGACGGGGTGAGCGCTGTGGAACAGAGGGGAGCCGTGTCACCAATCTGTCACAGAGGCTGGGGACATCCCTGTCCCCATCCCCGGGCCATCCCCAGCCCTGTCCCCATGTCCACGTTACCCCTGTCCCTGTTCCCATCCTTGTCCCCACCCCTTGGCGACGTCATCGCTGTCCCCAACCCCATCCTTGTGCCACCCCATCTCTGTTTAATGTCACACTGTCACCCTACTGTCACCATCCCTGTGCCATTTCCACCCCTGTGCCATTCCTGACCTCGCACCTGGGCTGTCCCCTTCACGGTGACACTGTGCTGTCCCTGTGCCATTCCTGACCTCGCATCTGGGCTGTCCCCTTCACGGTGACACTGTGCTGTCCCTGTGCCATTCCTGACCTCGCACCTGGGCTGTCCCCTTCACGGTGACACTGTGCTGTCCCTGTGCCATTCCTGACCTCACACCTGGGCTGTCCCCTTCACGGTGACACTGTGCTGTCCCTGTCCCCATGCCTCTCATCCCTGTCCCCATGCCAGCCCCAACCCCATCCTTGTCCTCTCGCTGTCCCTGTCCCCATGGTGACCCCACGTCATCACTGTCCCCATCCCTGTGCCCACTGTCTCTATGCCACCCTGTCCCCATGCCACCCACTGTCCCCACTCCCAGTCCTGTCCCTGCTGTGTCCCCAACTCCATCTCTGTGCCCGCTGTCTTGTCCCCAGGTGTCCCCAGCTGTCCCCAGCTGTCCCCAAGTGTCCCCACCTGTGCACAGGTCCAGGACCCTCTCTCCATCCCCCTCCCCATCCCATCCCCACCCTCACCCCGTTCCTGTTTCCCCATCCCCTGCCCTGTCCCCAGGTGTCCCCAGATGTCCCCAGGTGTCCCTTTGGTGTCCCCAGGTGTCCCCACCTGTGCACAGGTGCAGGACCTTCTCCCCCATGCCATCCCCACCCTCACCCCGTTCCTGTTTCCCCACCCCCTGCCCTGTCCCCAGGTGTCCCCAGGTGTCCCCAGGTGTCCCCAGGTGTCCCCACCTGTGCACAGGTGCAGGATCCTCTCTCCATCCCCCTCCCCATCCCATCCCCACCCTCTCCCCGTTCCTGTTTCCCCACCCCCTGCCCTGTCCCCACAGTGTCCCCAGGTGTCCCCACAGTGTCCCCAGGTGTCCCTTTGATGTCCCCAGGTGTCCCCACCTGTGCACAGGTCCAGGACCCTCTCTCCATCCCCCTCCCCATCCCATCCCCACCCTTACCCTGGTCGTGTTGCCCCACCCCCTGCCCTGTCCCCAAGTGTCCCCAGATGTCCCCACGGTGTCCCCAGGTGTCCCCACCTGTGCACAGGTGCAGGACCTTCTCCCCCATGCCATCCCCACCCTCACCCCATTCCTGCTACCCCACCCCCTGCCCTGTCCCCACGTTGTCCCCAGGTGTCCCCAGTAGTCCCCAGGTGTCCCCACCTGTGCACAGGTGCAGGACCTTCTCTCCCACGCCATTGCCACCCTCACCCCGTTCCTGCTGTCCCACCCCCTGCCCTGTCCCCAGGTGTCCCCAGGTGTCCCCAGGTGTCCCCAGGGGTCCCCACCTGTGCGCAGCCGCAGCACCGCGGGCGCCCCCAGGTGCGGCCCCCGCCGGGCCTGGACCAGCAGCTCGAAGGGGCGGCCTGGGGACAGCCCTGTCACCGAGAAGGCGACAGCGGAGCTGGGCAGCTCGTGCGTCGTCATGGCCATGGGGTCATCCTGGGGACAGGGACACAGTGAGGGGACAGCGGGGGAACCGCGGGGACAGCGCAGGGACACACTGGGGACACGCTGGGGACAGGGACACAGTGAGGGGACAGCGGGGGAACCAAGGGGACAGCCAGGGACACACTGGGGACAGGCTGGGGACAGGGACACAGTGAGGGGACAGCGGGGGAACCAAGGGGACAGCGCAGGGACACACTGGGGACACCACAGGGACACACTGGGATGGGGCATTGAGGGGATGGACAGTGCAGGGACCAGTGTCCCCTCCTGTCCCTGCGCCACCACCGTGTCCCCACTCACCAGTGGCACCAGTGTCCCCCCCCTGTGCCACCCCCGTGTCCCCACTCGTGTCCCCAGTGTCCCCTCCCGTGCCACCCCCGTGTCCCCACTCACCAGTGGCACCAGTGTCCCCTCCCGTGCCACCCCCGTGTCCCCACTCACCAGTGGCACCAGTGTCCCCTCCTGTGCCACCCCCGTGTCCCCACTCACCAGTGGCACCAGTGTCACCCTGTACCCGTCGGGTGGCACCGGCGGCTGGGCCCAGCTGATGCGCAGCGACGTCGGCGTGCGGGAGGCCAGGCGGGGGGACACCCAGGGCACCTCTGAGGGGACAGGCGGGGACACCATGGGGACACCGTGGGGACACCACGGGGACACCACAGGGACACCATGGGGACACCATGGCGACACCATGGCGACACCGCGGGGACACCATGGGGACACCACGGGGACACCATGGCGACACCGCGGGAACACCATGGGGACAGTGCAGGGACACCATGGGATAGGGACACCCTGGGGACACCATGGGGACACTGCAGGGACACCCTGGGACAGGGCATTGAGAGGATGGACAGTGCAGGGACACCATGGGGACACCTGGGGACACCATGGGGACATCACAGGGACACTGGGATGGGGCACTGAGGGGATGGACAGGGCAGGGACATCATGGGGACACCGTAGGGACACCGTGGGGACACCACAGGGACACTGCAGGGACACCCTGGGACGGGGCATTGAGAGGATGGACAGTGCAGGGACACCATGGGGACACCATGGGGACACCATGGGGACAACCCTAGGATTGTGCATCTAGGGGATGGACAGTGCAGGGACACCATGGGGACACCTTGGGGACAGCGCAGGGACACCGTGGGATGGGGCACTGAGGGGATGGACAGTGCAGGGACACCATGGGGACACCTTGGGGACAGCGCAGGGACACCGTGGGATGGGGCACTGAGGGGATGGACAGGGCAGGGACACCATGGGGACACCATGGGGACACCCTGGGATGGGGCACTGAGGGGATGGACAGAGCAGGGACACCATGGGGACACCAATGGGATGGGGCCACCCAGGGATGGGTCACAGGGAGGCACTGAGCAGTGGCACTTGGGGACACTTGGGGACACACCGAGGTGGCACGAGAGCTCCCCATGGATGGGGACAGAGCTGGGGGGCACTGGGGGCACTGGGATGGCACTGGGATGGCACTGGGGGGCACTGGGATGGCACTGGGGGCACTGGGGGCACTGGGGGCACTGGGATGGCACTGGGGGCACTGGGGGGCACTGGGGGGCACTGGGGGGCAGTGGGGGCACTGGGGGGAACTGGGGGCACTGGGATGGCACTGGGGGGCACTGGGGGGCACTGGGGGCACTGGGGGGCACTGGGGGCACTGGGGGCACTGGGATGGCACTGGGGGGCACTGGGGGGCACTGGGGGCACTGGGGGGCACTGGGGGGCACTGGGATGGCACTGGGGGCACTGGGATGGCACTGGGGGGCACTGGGGGGCACTGGGGGGCACTGGGGGCACTGGGGGGAACTGGGGGCACTGGGGGGCACTGGGGGCACTGGGATGGCACTGGGGGCACTGGGATGGCACTGGGGGGCACTGGGGGCACTGGGATGGCACTGGGGGGCACTGGGGGGCACTGGGGGGCACTGGGGGCACTGGGGGCACTGGGATGGCACTGGGGGCACTGGGATGGCACTGGGATGGCACTGGGATGGCACTGGGGGGCACTGGGGGGCACTGGGGGGCACTGGGGGCACTGGGGGGCACTGGGGGGCACTGGGATGGCACTGGGATGGCACTGGGGGCACTGGGATGTCACTGGGTGGCACTGGGATGTCGCTGGGATGTCACTGGGGGCACCCATGTCTCAGCGGGTTCCCCTCCCACCCCGGGCTGGTCCCTGCAGGGACACCTTGGGGCCACCTTGGGGACACCTTGGGGACACCTTGGAGCCACATTAGGGCCACCCTGGGGACACCTTGGGGACACCTTGGGAACACCTTGGGGACACCTTGGGGCCACCATGGGGACACCTTGGGGCCACTTTGGGAACAGTGACGCACCCATGTCACAGCGGGTTCCCCTCCCACCCCGGGCTGGCCCCTGCAGGGACACCTTGGGGACACCCTGGGGACACCTTGGAGCCACCTTGGAGACACCTTGGGGCCACCTTGGGGACACCCTGGGGACACCTTGGAGCCACCTTGGAGACACCTTGGGGCCACCTTGGGGCCACCTTGGGAACACCTTGGGGCCACCTTGGGGCCACCCTGGGGACACCTTGGGGACACCTTGGGGCCACCTTGGGGACACCTTGGGAACACCCTGGAGCCACTTTGGGGCCAGTGACGCACCGATGTCTCAGCGGGCTCCCCTCCCACCCCGGGCTGGTCCCTGCAGGGACACCTTGGGGACACTTTGGGGACACCTTGGGGACACATTGGAGCCACCTTGGGGACACCTTGGGACCACCTTGGAGCCACCTTGGGGACACCCTGGAGCCACTTTGGGGACAGTGACGCACCCTTGTCTCAGCGGGTTCCCCTCCCACCCCGCAGGGACACCCTGGAGCCACCTTGGGGACACCTTGGGGACACATTGGAGCCACCTTGGAGCCACATTGGGGCCACCCTGGGGACACCTTGGGGACACCTTAGGGCCACCTGGGGCCACCCTGGGGACACCTTGGGGCCACCCTGGGGCCACTTTGGGCCATGTCACAGCGGGTTCCCCTCCCACCCCGGGCTGGTCCCTGCAGGGACACCCTGGAGCCACCCTGGGGCCACTTTGGGGACACTCTGGGGACACAGTGACGCACCGACGTGGCATTGGGCGCCGCCGCGGCCGGGCGGGCAGGCGGCGGTGGCGCAGTCGGGCCCGGCCCAGCCCGGGAAGCAGCGGCAGCGGCCCCGCTCGCACCGGCCCTGGTCGCTGCAGCCGCGCGGGCACGCGGCGGGGGGCGGCGCCGGGGGCGGGGCCTCGCCCGAGGGGGCGGGGCAAGCGCAGGCTCCGCCCGCGGGGGGGGCGCAGAGCTGCACCGAGCGGCCTGGGGGGGGGAAGGGGACACGGGCGGGGGGGTGAGCGCTGTGACCCCCGGTGACCCCCCCCAGTGACCCCCAGTGACCCCCCAATGACACCCCCAATGTACCCCTGTGACCCCCCCAGTGACCCCCCAATGACCCCCAATGACCCTCACAGTCACCCCCCCAATGACCCCCCAAGGACCCCCCGTGACCCCCCAATGACCCCCCCCAATCTTCCCCTGTGACCCCCCCAATGTCCCCTCAATGACCCCCCCAATCATCCCCCAGCGACCCCCCAAGAACCCCCCAATAACCCTCCAAGTGACCCCCTCATAACCCCCCAGTGACCCCCTCAATGACCCCCCAATGACCCCTGAATGACCTGCACAGTCACCCCCCCCCCGTGACCCCCCCAATGACCCCCAGTGACCCCCCAATGTCCCCACCAATAACCACCCCCAGTGACCCTCCAGTGACCCCCAATGACCCTCACAGTCACCCCCCCAATGACCCCCCCAATGGCCCCTGTGACCCCCCCAATGACCCCCCAAGGACCCCCCCAGTGACCCCCCAATGTACCCCTGTGACCCCCCCAATGACTCCCCGAATGACCCCCCCCATGACCCCTCCAATGACCCCTCAGTGACCCCCCAATGGCCCCCCAGTGACCCCCCTAATGTACCCCAGTGACACCCAATGACCCCAGTGACCCCTCAATGACCCCCAATGACCCCCCAATGTACCCCTCAATGACCCCCCCAATGACCCCTCAATGCCCCCCCAGTGACACCCAATGACCCCCCAGTGACACCCAATGACCCCCCAGTGACACTCAATGACCCTCACAGTCACCCCTCCAATGCTCCTCCACGACCCCCCCAACGACCCCCAGTGATTCCCCAGTGACCCCCCAACAACCCCCCAGTGACCCCCCAATGACCCCCCAATGTCCCCCTGTGACCCTCCCAATGACCCTCCCAGTCACCCCCCCAATGACCCCTCAATGACCCTCACAGGCACCCCCCCAATGACCCCCCAAGGACCCCTCAGTGACCCCCCGTGACCCCCCAATGACCCCTCAATGTCCCCACCAATGATCCCCCAGTGACCCCCCAAGAACCCCCCAATAACCCTCCCAGTGACCCCCTCATAACCCCCCAGTGACCCCCCCAATGACCCCCCAATGACCCCCAATGACCCTCACAGGCACCCCCCCAATGATTCCCCCAATGACCCCCAGTGACCCCCCAATGACCCCACCAATAACCACCCCCAATGACCCCCCAATGACCCTCACAGTCACCCCTCCAATGACCCCCCAAGGACCCCTCAGTGACCCCCCAATGACCCCCCAATGACCCCTCAATGTCCCCACCAATGACCCCCCAATGACCCCTTAATGTCCCCACCAATGATCCCCCAGCGACCCCCCAAGAACCCCCAATAACCCTCCCAGTGACCCCCTCAATGACCCCCAGTGACCCCCTCAATGACCCCCAGTGACCCCCCAGTGACCCCCCAGTGACCCCCCAATGACCCCCAGTCACCCCCCCCAATGTCCCCCCCATGACCCCCCCAATGACCCCCAGTGCCCCCCATGCCCCGTCCTGTCCCTCATTCTCCCCTGCCCCAATGTCCCCCCCCTTGTCCCCTCCATGTCACCAACCTCTGTCACCTGCCCCAGCCCCATGTTCTGCCATGTCCCCAATGTCCCCCATGTCCCCAATGTCCCCCATGTCCCCCATGTCCCCCATGTCCCAATGCCCCCCAATGTCCCCAATGTCCCCAATGTCCCCAATGTCCCCAGTGTCCCCAGTGTCCCCAATGTCCCCAATGTCCCCAATGTCCCCAATCCCCCCAATGTCCCCAATGTCCCCAATGTCCCCAATGTCCCCCCAATGTCCCCAATGTCCTCAATGTCCCCCATGTCCCCCCATGTTCCCAATGTCCCCAATGTCCCCCATGTCCCCCATGTCCTCAATGTCCCCAATGTCCCCAATGTCCCCAATGTCCCCTCACTGTCCCCAATGTCCCCCATGTCCCCAGTGTCCTCAATGTCCCCAATGTCGCCAATGTCCCCAATGTCCCCAATGTCCTCAATGTCCCCAATATCCCCAATGTCCCCAATCCCCCCAATGTCCCCCATGTCCCCAATGTCCCCAATGTCCCCTCACTGTCCCCAATGTCCCAAATGTCCCCCTGCCCTCCCTGTGCTCCCTGTCCCATCCTGGGGCTCCCCCGTGTCCCCCCCTTGTCCCCTCCATGTCACCAACCTCTGTCACCTGTCCCAGCCTCGTGTTCTGCCATGTCCCCAATGTCCCCCATGTCCCCAATGTCCCCCATGTCCCCCCCTTGTCCACAGTGTCCCCCATGTCCCCAATGTCCCCAATGTCCCCCCATGGCCCCAATGTCCCCAATGTCCCCAATGTCCCCCATGTCCCCAATGTCCCCCCATGTTCCCAATGTCCCCAATGTCCCCCATGTCCCCCATGTCCTCAATGTCCCCAATGTCCCCAATGTCCCCTCACTGTCCCCAGTGTCCCCAATGTCCCCAATGTCCCCCATGTCCCCCCATGTCCCCAATGTCCCCCTGCCCTCCTTGTGTTTCTGTCCCAGCCTGGGCCTTCCCCGTGTCCCCCCCTTGTCCCCTCCATGTCACCAACCTCTGTCACCTGCCCCAGCCTCGTGTTCTGCCATGTCCCCAATGTCCCCCATGTCCCCACTGTCCCCACTGTCCCCAATGTCCCCAATGTCCCCAGTGTCCCCAATGCCCCCCATGTCCCCAATGTCCCCCATGTCCCCAATGCCCCCCATGTCCCCAATGTCCCCAATGTCCCCCCATGTCCCCAATGTCCCCAATGTCCCCAATGCCCCCCATGTCCCCAATGTCCCCAATGTCCCCTCACTGTCCCCAGTGTCCCCAATGTCCCCATTGTCCCCAATGTCCCCAATGTCCCCCATGTCCCCCCATGTCCCCAATGTCCCCAATGTCCCCAATGCCCCCCATGTCCCCAATGTCCCCAATGTCCCCTCACTGTCCCCAGTGTCCCCAATGTCCCCAATGTCCCCAATGTCCCCTCACTGTCCCCAATGTCCCCATGTCCCCCCATGTCCCCAATGTCCCCATGTCCCCAATGTCCCCCTGCCCTCCCTGCGTTCCTGTCCCAGCCTCGTGTTCTGCCATGTCCCCTCATTGTCCCATGTCCCCAATGTCCCCACTGCCCCCAGTGTCCCCCTGCCCTCCCTGTACTCCCCTGTCCCATCCTGGGCCTCCCCCGTGTCCCCCCCTTGTCCCCTCCATGTCACCAACCTCTGTCACCTGTTCCAGCCTCCTGTTCTGCCATGTCCCCCATGTCCCCAGTGTCCCCCATGTCCCCCACGTCCCCAGTGTCCCCAATGTCCCCTCATTGTCCCATGTCCCCCATGTCCCCAGTGTCCCCCATGTCCCCAATGTCCCCAGTGTCCCCCATGTCCCCTCCATGTCACCAACCTCTGTCACCTGTCCCAGCCTCGTGCTCTGCCATGTCCCCTAGGTCCCCAATGTTCCCAATGTCCCCAATGTCCCCCTGCCCTCCCTGTGTCCCCTGTCCCATCCTGGGGCTCCCCTGTGTCCCCCCATGTCCCCTGTCACCTGTCCCAGCCTGGGGTCCGTCCTTGTCCCCTCTCTGTCCCTATGAGCCCCGTGTCCCCAATGTCCCCCATGTCCCCCATGTCCCCTCACTGTCCCCAATGTCCCCCCGCCCTCCCTGTCCCCCCCAGTGTCCCCCCCGTGTCCCCCCCTTGTCCCCTGTCACCTGTCCCGGCCTGGGGTCCCCCCTTGTCCCCGCAGTGTCCCCAATGTCCCCAATGTCCCCTAATGTCCCCAATGTCCCCCATGTCCCCTCATTGTCCCATGTCCCCCATGTCCCCAGTGTCCCCCATGTCCCCCAATGTCCCCCAATGTCCCCAATGTCCCCAATGTCCCCTGTCCCCCCCAGTGTCCCCCCCGTGTCCCCCCCATGTCCCCTGTCACCTGTCCCGGCCTGGGGTCCCCCGTTGTCCCCGCAGTGTCCCCTCAGCGCCCGCACGTGTCCCTCGAGCTCGCGCAGCCGCCGCAGCACATCGGCCAGCGCCGCCCCGCACGCGCCGGGGACAGGGGACACCGGCGGCGACACCGACGGGGACAGCGGGGGCGGCACCGGGGGTGGCACCGCCTCCCCCCGCAGCGCCAGCGCCAGCAGCAGCAGCCGCAGCTCCAGCGACACCGGCATGGTCCTGCGGGACACGGGGACATGAATGGGGACATGGATGGGGACATGGGGACACCGGCACGGTCCTGCGGGACACGGGGACATGAATGGGGACATGCATGGGGACATGGGGACACCGGCATGGTCCTGCGGGACACGGGGACATGAATGGGGACATGGATGGGGACATGGGGACACCGGCATGGTCCTGCGGGACACGGGGACATGGAGACATGGGGACATGGGGACATGGGGACATGGGGACACCGGCATGGTCCTGTGGGACACGGGGACATGAATGGGGACATGAATGGGGACATGGATGGGGACATGGGGACACCGGCATGGTCCTGCGGGACACGGGGACATGATGGGGACATGGGGACACCGGCATGGTCCTGCGGGACACGGGGACATGATGGGGACATGGATGGGGACATGGGGACACCGGCATGGTCCTGCGGGACACGGGGACATGATGGGGACATGGATGGGGACATGGGGACACCGGCATGGTCCTGCGGGACACGGGGACATGGGGACATGCATGGGGACATGGGGACACCGGCATGGTCCTGCGGGACACGGGGACATGAATGGGGACACCATGGGGACATGGGGACACCGGCATGGTCCTGCGGGACACGGGGACACCGTGGGGACACGGGGACATGGGGACACAGGGACATGGGGACACCGGCATGGTCCTGCGGGACACGGGGACATGGATGGGGACATGGGGACACGATGGGGACATGGGGACACGGGGACATGGGGACATGGGGACATGGGGACATGGGGACAAGGGTGGGGACATGGATGGGGACATGGATGGGGACATGGGGACACGGGGACATGAGGACACCGGCATGGTCCTGCGGGACACGGGGACACGATGGGGACATGGGGACATGGGGACATGGATGGGGACATGGGGACATGGGTGGGGACATGGGGACATGGGTGGGGACACAAGGACATGTAGGGGACACAGGGACACCAATACAGGGACACAGGGACATGGCGGGGGGATACACAGGGAGCACCGAGGGGACACCACGAGGGGACATCGTGGGGACACACAGCGATGGCCATGGGGACACCCATGGGGGGACACGGGGACATGGTGGGGGACGACACAGAGACGGTTGTGGGGACAGCTAGGGGACACGGGGACACCCGGGGGACACAGGGACACGTGGGGGACACGGGGACACCCGGGGGACACAGGGACACCCGGGGGACACAGGGACACCCGGGGGACACAGGGACACGTGGGGACACAGGGACACGTGGGGGACACAGGGACACCCGGGGGACACAGGGACACCCGGGGGACATTCCTGGCGACGCAGGGACACCCCAGCGCCAGCCCCTCCCAGTAACCCCCAGTGGCCCCTCCCAGTGCCCCCCAGTCCCCCCAGTTCCCCCGGTGCAATTCCCCCGGCCCTCCCAGTTCCCCCCAGTTACCCCCAGTGCCTCCCAGTCCCTCCCAGTGCTACCCAGTCACACCCAGTGCCCCCAATTCCCCCCAGTCCCTCCCAGTTTCTCCCAGTTCCTCCCAGTCCATCCCAGTCCCCCCCAGTCCCTCCAGTTCTCCCAGTCCCTCCCAGTGCCCCCAATTCCCCCCAGATCTCCCAGTTCCCCCAGTGACCCCAGTTCAATCCAGTCCCTCGCAGTGCCCCCAGTCCATCCCAGTTCCCCCCAGTCCATCCCAGTCCATCCCAGTTCCCCCCAGTCCATCCCAGTTCCCCCCAGTCCATCCCAGTCCATCCCAGTCCATCCCAGTTCCCCCAGTCCATCCCAGTCCATCCCAGTCCATTCCAGTCCATCCCAGTTCCCCCCAGTCCATCCCAGTTCCCCCAGTCCATCCCAGTCCATCCCAGTCCATTCCAGTCCATCCCAGTTCCCCCCAGTCCATCCCAGTTCCCCCCAGTCCATCCCAGTCCATCCCAGTCCATCCCAGTCCATCCCAGTCCATCCCAGTTCCCCCCAGTCCATCCCAGTTCCCCCAGTACCTCCGGCCGCTCCCGCTCCCTTCTCGCTCTGCCCCGGGCGGGGTGCCCCGAGGGGGGGCGGGGCCGGGGGCGGGGCCTGGGGGCGGGGCCTGGTCCACACCCGCCCCGCCCCCTCCCCAGGGGAGCCGCCCCCGCCCGTGTTTGGGGCGTTGCCATGGAAACCAAACAGCGGCGCGGGAGCGGCTCCAGAGAGAGAAACGGGGACACAGAGGGGACAGAGGGGACAGCGAGGGGACAGCGGGGACAGCGAGGGGACAGCGGGGACAGCGGGGACACAGAGGGGACAGAGGGGACACAGAGGGGACACAGGGGACAGCGGGGACAGCCCAGTGACACCAGTGACACATCCCAGTGCTCCCAGTGACACCAGTGACAAGGCACAATCCATCCCAGTGCTCCCAGTCCATCCCAGGGACACCAGTGACACCAGTACTGTGGCACAGCCCCACCCAGTGCTCCCAGTGACACCAGTATGACACATCCCAGTGCTCCCAGTGACACCAGTATGACACATCCCAGCGCTCCCAGTAACACCAGTAACACATCCCAGTCCCTCCCAGTCCCCCCCGGTTCCCCCCCAGTCCATCCCAGTGCCCCAGCGCTGCCCCTCCCAGTTCATCCCAGTGCTCCCAGTTCGGGCGTGCCCGTGACTCAGAGCCCCGGCAGGGACAGCGACAGCGGGGGGGACTGGGGGGAACTGGGATGGACTGGGGGGGACTGGGATGGACTGGGGGGAACTGGGATGGACTGGGATGGACTGGGATGGACTGGGATGGACTGGGATGGACTGGGGGGAACTGGGATGGACTGGGATGGACTGGGATGGACTGGGATGGACTGGGATGGACTGGGGGGAACTGGGATGGACTGGGGGGCACTGGGATGGACTGGGATGGACTGGGGGGAACTGGGATGGACTGGGATGGACTGGGGGGAACTGGGGGGAACTGGGATGGACTGGGATGGACTGGGATGGACTGGGATGGACTGGGGGGGACTGGGAGGGACTGGGGGCAACTGGGGGCACTTGGATGGACTGGGGGGAACTGGGATGGACGGGGGGGCCCAGCAGGGTCGGGGGTTCGGGGTTCGGGGGTTCGGGGAGCGCCCCCCCCATGTCCGGCCGTGTCCCCTCCCCCCCCATTGTCCCCTCCCCCCCCGCCCCTCCCCCCTCTGTCCCCCCCCCGCCCCCGCCGCGGGATTTTGGGATTTTGGGATTTTGGGAATTTTTGGAATTTTCTGCACAAACAGCGATGAGATCACGGGGGGGGAGGGGCGGAGGGGCCCCGCCGGGGGGGGCCGGGCCCAGCCCCCACCCCGGGGCGATCGGCGATCGATCGATCGATGGCAGCGGCCGGCGGATCGATCGGCGGCGCTGAGCCATCGATGGCATCGATTGATTGATCGCATTGATTGATTGATTTCATTGTTTGGGTTATTGCTCGATTATTTTATTGTTTGATTTGTTTATTGCTCCATTTACTGTATTGTTCCATTTATTGCATTGCTCGATTTGTTTTATTGTTCGATTGATTTTATTTATTGATTGATTGCATTGATTGATTTTATTGTTCGATTGATTTTATTGATTGATTGATTTTATTGTTCGATTTATTTTATTGATTGATTTCATTGTTTGATTTTATCGATTGATTTTATTTATTTATTTTAATGATTGATTTATTTTATTTATTGGTTTATTTCATTGTTTGATTTATTTGATTTATTTATTTATTTTATTTATTGTTCGATTTATTTTATTGTTTGGTTGATTTTATTGATGGATTGATTGTATTGATTGACTTTATTGTTCGATTTATTGTTTGATTTATTTTATTGCTCTATTTATTTTATTGCTCTATTTATTTTATTGATTGATTTCATTGTTTGATTGATTTTATCGATTGATTTTATTTATTTATTTTATTGATTGATTGATTTAATTGTTTGATTTATTTGATTGATTGATTTTATTGTTCGGTTTATGTTATTGTTTGGTTGATTGTATTGGTTGATTTTATTGCTCGATTTATTTCACTGTTTGGTTTATTGCTCGATGATTTTATTGTTTGATTTATTTTATTGCTCCATTTATTTTATTGATTGATTTATTTCATTATTTGATTTATTTTATTGATTGATTGATTGCATTGATTTTTTGATTGATTTTATTGTTCGATTTATTTGATTGATCGCTTTTATTGTTTGATTTTATGGCTCGATTTATTTAATTGTTTGTTTTATTACTCGATGATTTTATTGTTTGATTTATTTTATTGCTCTATTTATTTCATTGATTGATTTATTTCATTATTCGATTTATTTTATTGATTGATTGATTGTATTGATTGATTGATTTTATTGCTCGATTTATTTCACTGTTTGGTTTATTGCTCGATGATTTTATTGTTTGATTTATTTTATTGCTCCATTTATTTTATTGTTTGATTTACTTGATTGATTGATTTATTTTATTGATCGATTTATTTCATTGCTGTATTTATTTTATTGACCGATTTATTTCATTTGTTACACCAGTAACACGGTGTATTTATTTCATTTATTTCATTGATCGGTTTATTTCATTGCTGTATTTATTTTATTGATGGATTTATTCCCTGGATCGATTTGTTGCCATTTTATTCCGTTATTCCCCGGTGTCCCCGCTGTGTCCCCTCGCTCTCTGTCGCTGTCACAGCCCCTGCCCGCGGTGTCCCCATGGCTGCCACCGCTGCCACCGCTGCTCCTGCAGCGTCCCCGTCCCGGTGTCCCCGTGTGCCACCCTCGGTGTCCCCGTGTGCCACCCTCAGTGTCCCCGTGTGCTACCGTCCGTGTCCCCGTGTCCCCATCCCTGTCCCCGTGTGCCACCCTCAGTGTCCCCGTGTGCCACCCTCAGTGTCCCCGTGTCCCATCCTCAGTGTCCCCATCCCTGCTGTCACCGTCCGTGTCCCCGCGTGCCATCCTCAGTGTCCCCGTGTCCCCACCCTGTCCCCATCCTCAGTGTCCCCTGGTGTCACAGTCTGTGTCCCCAGTGTCCCCGCTGGCCCCAGTGTCCCCATCCTCGGTGTCCCCGTGTCCCATCCTCAGTGTCCCCCGCTGTCCCCAGTGTCCCCGGTGTCCCACCCTCGGTGTCCCCGTGTCCCCATCCCTGGTGTCACCGTCTGTGTCCCCGTGTGCCACCCTCGGTGTCCCCGTCCCTGCTGCCATCCTCAGTGTCCCCGTGTGCCCATCCTCGGTGTCCCCGTGTCCCCATCCCTGTCCCCATCCTCACTGTCCCCGTGTGCCACCCTCGGTGTCCCTGTGTCCCCAGCCTCGGTGTCCCCGTGTGCCACCCTCAGTGTCCCCGTGTGCCATCCTCGGTGTCCCCGTGTGCCACACTCGGTGTCCCCTGCTGTCCCCATCCCTGTTGTCACAATCTGTGTCCCCAGTGTCCCCATTCTCAGTGTCCCCACTGTCCCCGTGTCCCCATCCTCGGTGTCCCCGGGTGTCACAGTCTGCGTCCCCAGTGTCCCCATCCTCGGTGTCCCCGTGTCCCATCCTTCAGTGTCCCCCGCTGTCCCCATCCCTGTTGTCACAGTCGGTGTCCCCGCTGTCCCCTGCTGTCCCCGTGTCCCCATCCTCGGTGTCCCCCACTGTCCTTGTCCCTGTCCCCATCCTCAGTGTCCCCCACTGTCCCCATCCTCTGCGTCCCCGTGTCCCCGTGTCCCATCCTTCAGCGTCCCCCGCTGTCCCCATCCCTGTTGTCACAGTCCGTGTCCCCGCTGTCCCCGCTGTCCCCGCTGTCCCCCGCTGTCCCCCAGGGGAGGCTCCCCAGCTCCTCGGGGCCCCGCAGCTCGCGCAGCCGCCCCCCCTCCAGCAGTGCCACCCTCGGTGCCAGCCGTGCCAGGGCCACCCTCGCTGTCACCAGCAGCACCGCCGGGCCCTGCCCCGGCCCGCGGCGACAACGCAGCAGCTCCTGCTCCACCTGCGGGGACACCGGGGACACGGCGGGGACATGGCGGGGATGGGGACACCGGGGACATGGTGGGGACGGGGGACACGGCGGGGACAGGGAGACACCGGGGACATGATGGGGACATGATGGGGACATGGCGGGGATGGGGGACACCGGGGGGACATGGCGGGGATGGGGGACACGGGTGGGGACACCAGGGGGACACAGGGGGACATGGTGGGGATGGGGGAAATGGCGGGGATGGGGGACACGGGGACATGGTGGGGACATGGTGGGGACATGGTGGGGACGGGGGACACAGCAGGGACAGGGGGACACAATGGGGACATGGTGGGGATGGGGAACACAGCGGGGACATTGGGGGGACACGGGTGGAGAGCAGGGACCTGGGGACTGGGGGACATTGGGACCGAGGGGACATCGGGATTGGGGACATTGGGACCGAGGGGACATCGGGACTGGGGGACATTGGGACCAAGGGGACATCGGGACTGGGGACATTGGGACCAAGGGGACATCGGGACTGGGGGACATTGGGACCGAGGGGACATCGGGATTGGGGACATGTGGGACAAGGTGACAGGAGGATGTGGGGACCCAGGGGACATTGGCACCAAGGGGACACAGGGGATTTGGTGGCCCAGGGGACCTGGCACAGGAGACCCCAGGGGATACAGGGATGGGGACAGAGGGGACACGGGGATGGGGACAGAGGGGACACGGGGACACGGGGACAGAGGGGACACGGGGATGGGGACAGGGGGGACACGGGGATGGGGACACCAGGACACGGGGATGGGGACAGGGGGGGCACAGGGATGGGGACAGAGGGGACATGGGGCACTCGGGGAGTGGGGACCCAGGGGACAAAGTGACCCAGGGGACACGGGGCATATTGGGGACATGAGGATTGGGGACCTAGGGGACACGGGGAGTGGGGACCCAAGGGACAGGGGGAACATGGGACACCAGGATTGGGGACCCAGGGGACACAGGGAGTGAGGACCCAGGGGACACAGGGACACGGGGACACGGGGGACAGAGGGGACACAGGGACACGGGAACACGGGGACACGGGGACACGGGGACACAGGGACACGGGGACAGAGGGACACGGGGACACCGGGACACAGGGACACGGGGACACGGGGACACGGGGACACGGGGACACGGGGACACGGGGACAGCGCTGTCACCTACCTGCCGCCGGGTCGCGGGGTCCAGCGCCCTCGTGGGCTCGTCCAGCACCAGCACCCGGGGGCTCCGGAGCAGCGCCCGCGCCAGCGCCACCCCCTGCGCCTGTCCCCCGGAGAGCTGCAGCCCGCGGGGACCCACGGCTGGGGACACAATGGGGACACCGTGGGGACACCGCGGGGACACAGCGACACCGCGGGGACAGCGAGGGGACAGCGCGGGGACAGCGAGGGGACAGCACAGGGACACCACGGGAATAACAAGGGGACACCATGGGGACACCACTGAGGGGACACCGTGGGGACACCACGGGGACATTGCAGGGACACCATGGGGACACATTGGGAAAACCAAGGGGACACCTTGGCCACATTATTGGGACACTTTTAGGACATCTCTGGGGACACACTGGGGACACACTGGGGACACCTTGGGGACACCGTGGGGACACCTTGGGGACACACTGGGGACACCTTGGGGACACCGTGGGGACACCTTGGGGACACACTGGGGACACCTTGGGGACACCGTGGGGACACCTTGGGGACACACTGGGGACACCTTGGGGACACCTTGGGGACACCGTGGGGACACACTGGGGACACCTTGGGGACACCGTGGGGACACCTTGGGGACACCTTGGGGACACGTGCCGTACCTGTGTCGTAGCCCTGCGGCAGCTGCTGGGCCCAGCCGTGCACCCCCGCCCGCCGCGCCGCTGCCACCACCGCTGTCCCCTCCGCTGTCCCCTCCCTGTGTCCCCAGCCCAGGCTGATGTTGGCGCGCAGCGTGCGGGACAGCAGGGACGGGCACTGCAGGACACCGGCCACCTGCGGGGACAGGGGACAGGGACAGCGTCAGGGCGGGCAGGGACACGGAGGGGACACGCGGGGACACGCGGGGTGGTGGCAGGGCAGGCAGGGACACGGAGGGGACACACGGGGACACGCGGGGTGGTGGCAGGGCAGGCAGGGACAAGGAGGGGACACACAGGGACACGCGGGCTGGTGGCAGGGTCACAGTGGGGGTGGCTGGTGACACAGGGGTGGCTGTGGGGACCTGCTGGGGACAATGGGGATGGATTGGGGACACAGGGTGACATGGCAGTGGGGACAATGGGGTGGCCATGGGGACCCACTGGTGACACAGGGGTGGCTGTGGGGACCTGTTGGGGACACAGGGTGGCCATGGGGACACAATGCAGAGGTTTAGTGACAGGGGCACAGCAGCAGGGGATGGATGGTGACCCAGGGGTGGCCATGGTGACCCGGGGGTGGCCATGGTGACCCAGGGGAGGCCATGGTGACCCAGGGGAGGCCATGGTGACCCGGGGGTGTCCTGTGAGTGTCACCTGTTGGTTTGGTGACAAACCAGGGTGGGGACAGCAGCAGGGGATGGATGGTGACAGGGGCTGGCCATGGTGACCCGGGGGTGGCCATGGTGACCCAGGGATGGCCATGGTGACCCGGGGGTGGCCATGGTGACCCAGGGATGGCCATGGTGACCCAGGGGATGGATGGTGACCCGGGGGTGGCCATGGTGACCCAGGGGGTGGCCATGGTGACCCAGGGGTGGCCATGGTGACCCAGGGGTGGCCATGGTGACTGGGGGTGGCCATGGTGACCTGGGGGTGACCCATGAGTGTCACCTGTTGGTTTGGTGACAAACCAGGGGGGGGGACAGCAGCAGGGGATGGATGGTGACAGGGGCTGGCCATGGTGACCCGGGGGTGGCCTGTGAGTGTCACCTGTTGGTTTGGTGACAGGGGGGACAGCAGGGGATGGATGGTGACCCAGGGGTGGCCATGGTGACCAAGGGGTGGCCATGGGGTCCTACTGGGGACAACAGGGTGGCCATGGGGACACAATGCAGAGGTTTGGTGACAGGGGGACAGCAGCAGGGAATGGATGGTGACCTGGGGGTGGCCATGGTGACAGGGGATGGCCATGGTGACCCAGGGGTGGCCATGGTGACCCAGGGGAGGTCACAGTGACCCGGGGGTGGCCTGTCAGTGTCACTTGTTGGTTTGGTGACAGGGGACTGCAGGAGGGGATGGATGGTGACCCAGGGGATGGATGGTGACCCAGGGGTGGCCATGGTGACCCAGGGGATGGATGGTGACCCAGGGGTGGCCATGGTGACCCGGGGGTGTCCCTTGTCACCTGTTGGTTTGGTGACAGGGGGGCAGCAGCAGGGGATAGATGGTGACCTGGGGGTGGCCATGGTGACCCGGGGAATGGATGGTGACCCGGGGGATGGATGGTGACCCAGGGGAGGCTGTCACGCCCCGGGGGTGGCCACGGTGACCCAGGGGTGGCTGTCACGCCCCGGGGGTGTCCCGTCAGTGTCACCTGTTGTCGCAGGGCCGGGTGGCAGCGCGGGCCCAGGGCGCTCCCGTCGAGCAGCACCGCCCCGGCCGCCAGGGGGCGCAGTCCCAGCGCGGCCGCCGCCAGCGAGCTCTTCCCGCCGCCAGGGGGCGCCAGCACAGCCAGCGCCTCGCCGGGGCGCAGCGACAGCGACACCCCCTGGTGGCCGAAACGGGGATCGCACCCGGCACCGCCACGTGTCACACCCGGGTCCCCAGTGTCCCCTTGTCCCATCGTGTGTCCCCCTCATGGCCCCAATGTCCCCTTGTCCCCCATGTGTCCCCCCATGGCCCCAAAATCCCCTTGTCCCACCATGTGCCCCCCCCGCCGTGTCCCCAATGTTCCCCCGTGTGTCCCACCCCTGTCCCCAGTGTCCCCCTTATGCCCCCATGTGTCACCCCCGGTGTCCCCAATGTCCCCCTTGTGTGTGCCGCGTGTCCCACCCGCGTCCCCAATGTCCCCCTTGTGCCCCTGTGTGCTGTGTGTCCCTCCCGTGTCTCCAATGTCCCCTTGTCCCACCATGTGTCCCCCTGTGCCCCCAATGTCCCCTTGTCCCACCCCGTGTCCCCAATGTCCCCCTGTGTGCCGTGTGTCCCACCCGTGTCCCCCTTGTGCCCCTGTGTGCCGCGTGTCCCACCCGTGTCCCCAATGTCCCCTTGTCCCCCCGTGTCCCCCCGTGTCCCCAAAATCCCCTTGTCCCACCATATGTCCCACCCCTGTCCCCAATGTCCCCTTGTGTGCGCTGCGTGTCCCACCCGTGTCCCCAATGTCCCCCGTGTGTCCCACCCCTGTCCCCAATGTCCCCCTTGTCCCATTGTGTGTCCCACCCGTGTCCCCAACGTCCCCCTGTGTGCCACGTGTCCCACCTGTGTCCCCAATGTCCCCTTGTACCCCTGTGTGCCGTGTGTCCCCAATGTCCCCCTGTGTGCCGCGTGTCCCACCTGTGTCCCCAATGTCCCCTTGTACCCCTGTGTGCCACGTGTCCCCAATGTCCCCCTGTGTGCCGCGTGTCCCACCTGTGTCCCCAATGTCCCCCTTGTCCCCCTTGTGTGTGCCGAGTGTCCCACCTGTGTCCCCAATGTCCCCCTTGTCCCCCTGTGTGCCGTGTGTCCCACTCGTGTCCCCAGTGTCCCCTTGTCCCCGTGTGCCACGTGTCCCCCCCATGGCCCCAATGTCCCTCTTGTGTGTGCTGTGTGTCCCCCCCCGTGTCCCCAATGTCCCCTTGTCCCCCCATGTGTCTCCCCCATGACCCCAATGCCCCCTTATCCCCCCGCGTGTCCCCCTGTGGCCCCAAAATCCCCTTGTCCCTCCAAGTCCCATGTCCCTCCCGTGTCCCATGTGCCCCCGTGTCTTCCCCATGTCCCCAGTGTCCCCTTGTCCCCCCATGTCCCATGTATCCCCCCATGGCCCCAATGTCCCCTTGTCCCCCCATGTCCCATGTGTCCCCATGCCCACAATATCCCCTTGTCCCGCCAGGTCCGCAGTGTCCCCTTGTCCCCCCATGTCCCATGTGTTCCCCCGTGGCCTCAATGTCCCTATGTCCTCAATGTCCCCTTGTCCCCCTGTCCCATGTGTCCCCATGCCCACAATATCCCCTTGTCCCCCTGTCCCATATCCCCTCAATGCCCCATGTGCCCCAATGTCCTCCCCATGTCCCCAATGTCCCCTTGTCCCACCATGTCCCTTGTGCCCCTGTTCCATATCCTCCCCATGTCCCCAATGTGTCCTTGTCCCCCCATGTCCCATGTGTCCCCGTCCCCAGTGTCCCCCTTTTCCCCCCATGTCCCATGTGCCCCCATGTCCTCCCCATGTCCTCAATGTCCCCTTGTCCCCCCATGTCCCTTGTCCCCAATGTCCCCCCATGTCCCCAGTACCCCCTTGTCCCCCCATGTCCCCAATGTCCCCCCATGTCCCTGTGTCCCTCCTTGTTTCCTCATGTCCCTTGTCTCCCCCATGTCCCTGTGTCCCCCCTTGTCCCTTGTCCCCAACGTCCCCGCATGTCCCCCCTTGTCCTCCCATGTCCCTTGTCCCCAATGTCCCCTTGTCCCCCCAATGTCCCTGTGTCCCCCCTTGTTCCCCCACATCCCTCGTCCCCAATGTCCCCCCTTGTCCCCCCATGTCCCCCCGTGTCCCCGTGTCCCCAATGTCCCCCCATGTCCCCGTGTCCCCGCACCTTGAGGACCGGCTCGGGCCGCCCAGGGTAGGACATCCAGACATCCCTGAGGCACAGCCCCGCGGTGTCACAGCTCTGCGGTGTCACGGGTGGCGGTGGCCCTGCCGCTGTCCCCTCCTTGGCCTGCTCCAGCAGCTCCAGGAGCGCCTCAGAGGAGCCAACGGCCTTGGCCAGCGTGGGGACGTACAGCAGGACAGCCTGGGGACATGGGGACATGAGGGGACATCAGGGAGCTATGGCATGGGGACATGGGGACATGGGGGAGCTATGGCATGGGCTGGGGACATGGGGACATGGGGTGACATCGGGGAGCTATGGCATGGCCTGGGGGACACAAGGGACATTGGGGACACAGGAGACAGTGGGACATGGGGGGTGATGGGGACATGGGGACATGGGGTGACATGGGGGAGCTGTGGTATGGCCTGGGGACATGGGGACATGGGGACATGGGGGAGCTATGGCACGGTCTGGGGACATGGGGACATGGGGTGACATCAGGGAGCTATGGCATGGCCTGGGGGACGCAAGGGACATTGGGGACACAGGAGACAGTGGGACATGGGGACATGGGGGAATTATGGTATGGTCTGGGGACATGAGGACATGGGGACATGGGGGAACCATGGTATGGCCTGGGGACATGGGGACATGGGGGAGCTATGGCATGGCCTGGGGGACACAAGGGACATTGGGGATACAGGAGACAGTGGGACATGGCCAGGAGAACATGGGGACATCACTGCGAGAATGTGGGGACATGGGGACATGAGGTGACATTGGGGAGGTATGGCACGGCCTGGGGGCATGACAGGACTCGGGGGACACAACGGACATTGGGGACATGGCCAGGAGAGCATGGGGACATCCCTGTGAGGATGTGGGGACATGGGGACATGGGGTGACATTGGGGATCTGTGGCACGGCCTGGGGGCATGGCAGGACTCAGGGGACACAAGGGACATTGGGGACATGGCCAGGAGAACATGGGGACATCCCTGTGAGGACGTGGGGACATGGGGACACAGGGAATGGGGTTGGGGACACACTGGGGACACACACAGGACACATTTGTCACCTCCACAGCCCTGGTGAAGTGCAGCTGGCACATGAGGATGGTGACGAGCTCCCCGCGGGTGACAGTCCCCGCGGCCACCAAGCGTCCCCCCAGGAAGAGCAGCGCCAGCTTCAGGGCCAGGGCGGGGAACTGGGGACACGGGGACACGGGGACATGGGGACACGGGGACACAGCCGGGTGTCAGCCCAGCCTCCTGCCACCATGTGTCCCCAGTCCCGTGTCACCATGTCCCCGTCCCCAGGCCACCCATGGCACCATGTCCCTGTCCCCAGGCCACCCATGGCACCATGTCCCCTGGTCCCCAGGCCATCCATGGCACCATGTCCCCGTCCCCAGGCCACCACGTTTCCTTGTCCCCTGGTCCCATGCTGCTGTTCCCCATGTCCTGCCATCCCTGTGCCACCACCCCCGTGTCCCCTGGCCCTTTGCCACTGTGTCCCCTGTCCCCACATCTGCCACCCCCGTGTCCCCATGTCCCTGTGCCCGTGTCTTCACCCCCTGCCACCACATCCAAGGGTGGTGCCACCTCTCCATGTCCCCTATTCTGATGCCACCACATTCCCATGTCCCCCAGCCCCCTGTCCCCACGTGCCCTTGTCCCCAGCCCCTGTTGCTCACCCCCCGTGTCCCCATTGTCCCCATGTCTCCATTGTCCCCAATGTCCCCATTGTCCCCATGTCCCCAGTGTCCCCATTGTCCCCATTGTCCCGATGTCCCCAATGTCCCCATTGTCCCCATTGTTCCCATTGCCCCCAATGTCCCCATTGACCCCATTGTCCCGATGTCCCCATGTCCCCAATGTCCCCATTGCCCCCAATGTCCCCATTGTCCCCATGTCCCCATTGTCCCCATGTCCCCATTGCCCCCATTGCCCCCACTGTCCCCATTGTCCCCAGTGACCCCACTGTCCCAATGTCCCCACTGTCCCCAATGTCCCCATTGTCCCGATGTCCCCATTGTCCCCAATGTCCCCATTGTCCCCATTATTCCCCATTATCCTCAATGTCCCCATTGTCCCCAGTGTCCCCATTGTCCCCAATGTCCCCAGTGTCCCCATGTCCCCAATGTCCCCATTGTCCCCAGTATCCCCATTGCCCCCATTGTCCCCAATCTCCCCATTGCCCCCATGTCCCCACTGCCCCCAATGTCCCCATTGTCCCCAATGTCCCCAATGTCCCCACTGTCCCCACTGTCCCCACTGTCCCCATGTCCCCGTACCCCGCTGGCCCACAGCCCGGCCGCGTAGGCCGTGGCCTCGCTCTGCTCCAGCCGGTGTCCCCGTGCCAGGTGGCGCCGGACGCGCTCGGTGGCCCCGGCCTCGTGCCCGAAGGCCCGGACGGTCCCCACGGCCCCCAGCGCCTCCAGCGCCACCGCCGCCGTGCTGGCCTGGGCCACCCGCACCTGCCGCGCCACCGCCTGGGGACACAGAGGGGACACACTGGGGACAGGGGGGACACCGCCGCCGTGCTGGCCTGCGCCACCCGCACCTGCCGCGCCACCGCCTGGGGACACAGAGGGGACACACTGGGGACACCGCCGCCGTGCTGGCCTGCGCCACCCGCACCTGCCGCGCCGCCGCCTGGGGACACAGAGGGGACACACTGGGGACACACTGGGGACACACTGGGGACACACTGGGGACAGGGGGGACACCGCCGCCGTGCTGGCCTGGGCCACCCACACCTGCCGCGCCACCGCCTGGGGACACAGAGGGGACACGGGGTCACCGAGGGGACACACTGGGGACAAGGGGGACAACGGGGCCACCCGCACCTGCCGCGCCACCGCCTGGGGACACGGGGACAGGGGTGTCACTGAGGGGACACCAGGGGGACACACTGGGGACACACTGGGGACACACTGGGGGACACCACAAGGATGAGGGGACACGGGGTGGGTAGGACACAGAGGGGACACACTGGGGACATGGGGACAGGGGGGTCACTGCGGGGTCACCGTGGGGACACACTGGGGACACACTGGGGACAATGGGGACAGGGGTGTCACACTGGGGACACGGGGACAGGGGGGTCACCGCGGGGTCACACTGGGGACACACTGGGGACAGGGTGTCACACTGGGGACACGGGGACAGGGGTGTCACCGAGGGGTCACCAGGGTGTCACACTGGGGATACCACAAGGATGAGGGGACACGGGGTGGGTGGCACACACTGGGGACAAGGGGGACAGGGGGTCACACTGGGGACAAAGGGGACAGGGGGTCACACTGGGGTCATGGTGGGGACACTGGGGACAAGGGGGACAGTGGGTCACCCTGGGGACAAGGGGGACAGGGGCTCACTCTGGGGACACCCTGGGTGACACCGGGGACACGGGGGACAGGGCATCACCCTGGGGACATGGTGGGGACACGGGGGACAGGGCGTCACACTGGGGTGACACTGGGGACAAGGGGGTCACAGAGGGGCCACCCTGGGGTCACCCTGGTGACAAGGGGGGCACCTTGGGGCCACCACAAGGATGGGGGACACAGAATGGGTGGGACAGGGGTGTCACCTCGGGGTCACCATGGGGACACACTGGGGACAGGGTGTCACACTGGGGACAAGGGGGACAGGGATGTCACCTCGGGGTCACCATGGGGACAGGGAGGAACCAGGGGACAGGAGGAGGTGACAGAGGGCAGGGGGGGAGGTGACAACGGGGACAGGAAGGGGACAGGAAGGACTCGGAGTGAACTTGAGGTGCAGGGAGGTGACAATGGGGACAGGGAGGTGACAATGCACCCAGGGAGGTGACAGTGGGGACAGGGAGGTGACACTGGTCCCCGGGAGGTGCCCGTACCTGCTAGTGGCACCTCACGGCGCGGGGCAGGGACAGGGAGGTGACAGTGGGCACAGGGAGGTGACAGTGGGCCCAGGGAGGTGACAAAGGGGACAGGGAGGTGACACTGGGCCCAGGGAGGTGACAGTGGGGACAGGGAGGTGACAATGGTCCCAGGGAGGTGACACTGGGGACAGGGAGGTGACAGTGGGGACGGGGAGGTGACAGTGGGGACAGGGAGGTGACAATGCACCCAGGGAGGTGACACTGGGGACAGGGAGGTGACACTGGACACAGGGAGGTGACAGTGGGGATGGGGAGGTGACAGTGGGGACAGGGAGGTGACAATGGTCCCAGGGAGGTGACACTGGGAACAGGGAGGTGACAATTGGGACGGGGGGATGACACTGAGCAGGGGGAGGTGACAATTGGGATGGGGAGGTGACAAAGGTCCCAGGGAGGTGACAAAGGGGCCCAGGGAGGTGATAAAGGTCCCAGGGGAGTGACAGTTGGGATGGGGGGATGACACTGGGCCCAGGGAGGTGACACTGAGCAGGGGGAGGTGACAGTGGGTACAGGGAGGTGACAATGCACGCAGGGAGGTGACAAATGACCCAGGGAGGTGACAATGTCCCCGGGAGGTGGCCGTACCTGCTGGTGGCGCCCCACGGCGCGCGGCAGCAGCAGCAGCCCCGGCAGCGCCAGCAGCGTGAGCAGCCCCAGCCGCGGGGACAGCCAGGCCACCGCGGCCACCTGCGCCACCGCGCGCGTCACCGCCCAGAGCCCCGGCACCAGCGCGTCCCCCAGCGCCGCCTGCGCCGCCTCCGCGTCCCCCGTCACCCGCGCGGCCACCGCGCCCGCCGTGTCACCCAGAGCGCCGCCCGCGCACGGAATGGCACCGCGCAGCACCGCGGCCACCGCGCCCTCCTGCAGCCGCGACCGGGACCGGGACAGGGACAGCGCGGCCAGCGTGTCACAGCACAGCTCCGTGATGGCACTGCGGGGACAGACAGACAGACAGGGGACAGCGCGGCCAGCGTGTCACAGCACAGCTCCGTGATGGCACTGCGGGGACAGACAGACAGACAGGGGACAGCGCGGCCAGCGTGTCACAGCACAGCTCCGTGATGGCACTGCGGGGACACAGAGAGACACAGGGGACAGAGAGACAGCGTGTCACAGCACAGCTCGGTGATGGCACTGCGGGGACACAGAGAGAGAGACAGGGGACAGAGAAACAGCGTGTCACAGCACAGCTCCGTGATGGCACTGCGGGGACAGAGAGAGAGACAGGGGACAGAGAGACAGCGTGTCACAGCACAGCTCCGTGATGGCACTGCGGGGACAGACAGAGACAGGGGACAGAGAGACAGCGTGTCACAGCACAGCTCCGTGATGGCACTGCGGGGACACAGAGAGACACAGGGGACAGAGAAACAGCGTGTCACAGCACAGCTCCGTGATGGCACTGCGGGGACAGAGAGAGAGACAGGGACAGAGAGACAGCGTGTCACAGCACAGCTCGGTGATGGCACTGCGGGGACAGACAGACAGACAGGGGACAGTGCGGCCAGCGTGTCACAGCACAGCTCGGTGATGGCACTGCGGGGACAGACAGAGAGACACAGGGGACAGAGAGACAGCGTGTCACAGCACAGCTCCGTGATGGCACTGCGGGGACACAGAGAGAGACAGGGACAGAGAGACAGCGTGTCACAGCACAGCTCGGTGATGGCACTGCGGGGACAGACAGACAGACAGGGGACAGAGAGACAGCGTGTCACAGCACAGCTCCGTGATGGCACTGCGGGGACAGAGAGAGAGACAGGGGACAGAGAGACAGCGTGTCACAGCACAGCTCGGTGATGGCACTGCGGGGACACAGAGAGAGAGACAGGGGACAGTGCGGCCAGCGTGTCACAGCACAGCTCCGTGATGGCACTGCGGGGACAGACAGACAGACAGGGGACAGAGAGACAGCGTGTCACAGCACAGCTCGGTGATGGCACTGCGGGGACAGAGAGACAGACAGGGGACAGCGCTGCCACCGTGTCACAGCACAGCTCGGTGATGGCACTGCGGGGACAGAGAGACACAGGGGACAGACAGACACAGGGGACAGACAGAGAGACAAGAGACAGAGAGACAGACAGGGGACAGACACAGACAGGGGACAGAGACACGGAGGGGACAGACACACGCACACAGGGGACAGAGAGACGGGGGACAGAGAGACAGAGGGGACAGACACACAGACAGGGGACAGACAGACATAGGGGACAGATACACACAGTGGGGGGACAGACACACACACAGGGGACAGACACACAGACAGGGGACAGACACACAGACGGGACACACAGACAGGGGACAGACAGACACACAGGGGACAGACACACAGACAGGGGGGACAGACACACACAGAGGGGACAGACACACACAGGGGACAGACACACAGACAGAGGGGACAGACACACGGGGGGACAGACAGACACAGGGGACAGAGACACGGAGGGGACAGAGAGACAGAGGGGGGACAGACACACAGGCAGGGGACAGACACACAGAGGGGACAGACACACAGGGGACAGACAGACAGAGGGGACAGACAGACAGGGGACAGACAGACATGGGACAGACACACAGACAGAGGGGACAGACAGACAGACAGGGGACAGACACACAGACAGAGGGGACAGACAGACAGACAGGGGACAGACACACACACAGAGGGGACAGACACACACACACAGAGGGGACACAGGGGTGGAACTCCAAATTAGACCATTTTTTGGGGGAAAAGAAGGGTTTTCAGAACTGTGATGGTGTCACACGGGTTTTATGCTGAAGGAACGTGTGAGGATTTGACTCCGTGTTTCAGGAGGCTGATTGATTATTTTATGATAGATATTACATTATATATATCATAAAATAAAATAACAATGATAATAATAAAATAATAAATCAAGCCTTTTAAAGTAATATATATCATAAAATAATTTAAAAAATAAAAATAATAAAATAATAAGAAAATATTAAATCAAGCCTTGTAATGTAATATATATCATTAAATAATCATGAAATAATCATAAGAATAATAAAATAATAATAAAACAATAAATGCCTTTTAACGTAATATATCATAAAATAATAATAAAATATTAATAAAATTATAAAAATAATAAAATAATAACAAAATAATAAATCAAGCCTTGTAATGTAATATATATCATAAAATAATCCTAAAACATTAATAAAATAAAAATAAAAAAATTAAAATAATAAGATAAAAATAAAAATAATAAAATAATAAATAATAATAAATCAAACCTTTTAATGTAATATATATAATAAAATTATCATAAAATAATAACAAAATAATAAAATAATAATAAAATAATAAATCAAGCCTTTAAATGTAATATATATAATAAAATAATAATAAAAATAATAAAATAATCAATAATCAATAATAAAATAATAATAAAATACTAAATCAATGATCACTGATCACTTTTAATAAAGGAGAAAAATTCTCCTGCCCTGTTTATTTCAGTGATCACTTTTAATAAAGGCATTAAAAAGGAGAAAAATTCTCCTGTTTATTTCACTGATCAATTTAATAAATGTATTTAAAGGAGAAAAATTATCCTGCCCTGTTTATTTTATTGATCACTTTTAATAAAGGAATTAAAAATGAGAAAAATTCTCCTACCCTGTTTATTTCACTGATAGATTTTAATAAAGGAGTAAAATTCTCCTGCCCTGTTTATTTCATGGATCAATTTAATAAACTCATTTAAAGTAGAAAAATTTTCCTAGCCTGTTTATTTCACTGATAGATTTTAATAAATGCATTAAAAAGGAGAAAAATTCTCCTGCCCTGTTTATTTCACGGATCAATTTAATAAATTCATTTAAAGGAGAAAAATTCTCCTACCCTGTTTATTTCAGTGATCACTTTTAATAAAGGCATTTAAAGGAGAAAAATTCTCCTGTTTATTTCACTGATCGATCTTAATAAATCCATTAAAAATAAAAATTCTCTGCCCTGTTTATCTCACTGATCAATTTAATAAATCCATTAAAAATGAGAAAAATTCTCCTGCCCTTTTATTTCCTGATCAATTTAATAAAACCATTAAAAAGGATAAAAATCCTCCCGCCCTGCTGCTGTCCCCCGGTGTCCCCCGGTGTCCCCCAGTGTCCCCCGGTGTCCCCGGTGTCACCCACCTGGCCAGCCCCACGAGCAGCAGGGGCCACACGGCGCTGGCAGCGTCCTGCTCCAGGGCCACGCGCTCGGTGACACGGCCGGTGACAAACGGGGCGGCCACCTCACCTGTGGGGACACGGGAGAGTGTCACCGTGACGGGAGTGACCCCTGACCTCACCTGTGGGGACACGGGAGAGTGTCACCGTGACGGGGGTGACCCCTGACCTCACCTGCGGGGACACGGGAGAGGGACACCGTGACGGGGGTGACCCCTGACCTCACCTGTGGGGACACGGCACAGGGACACCGTGACGGGGGTGACCCCTGACCTCACCTGTGGGGACACGGCAGAGTGTCACCGTGACGGGGGTGACCCCTGACCTCACCTGTGGGGACACGGGAGAGGGACACCGTGACGGGGGTGACCCCTGACCTCACCTGTGGGGACACGGCACAGGGACACCGTGACCGGGGTGACCCCTGACCTCACCTGTGGGGACACGGGAGAGGGACACCGTGACCGGGGTGACCCCTGACCTCACCTGTGGGGACACGGCAGAGGGACACCGTGACGGGGGGACAGAGAAATGGGGACAGAGAGCTGGGAATGGGGTCATGAAAAATCCCAAAATTGGGTGACTGGCCCCAAAATCAGATCCCGACAAATCCCAAAATTGGGTGATTAGCCCAAAAATCGGATCCTGAGCAATCCAAAATGAGATCCTGAGCAATCCCAAAAATTGGGTGATCGGCCCCAAAATCGATCCTGACCAATCCCAAAATTGGGTGATTAGCCCAAAAACCGGATCCTGACCAATCCCAAAATCGGATCCCGACCAATCACAAAATTGGGTGATCGGCCCCAAAATCGGATCCTGACCAATCCAAAATTGGGTGTCCAGCCCCAAAATCGGATCCTGAGCAATCCCAAAATTGGGTGATCGGCCCCAAAATAGGATCCTGAACAATCCCAAAATTGGGTGATCGGCACCAAAATCGATCCTGAACAATCCCAAAATTTGGGTGTCCAGCCCCAAAATCGAATCCTGAGCAATCCCAAAATTGGGTGATCGGCCCCAAAATCGGATCCTGACCAATCCCAAAATTTGGGTGTCCAGCCCCAAAATCGGAACCTGAGCAATCCCAAAATTGGGTGTGCAGCCCCAAAATCGGATCCTGAACAATCCCAAAATTGGGTGATCAGCCCCAAAATCGGATCCTGACCAATCCCAAAATTGGGTGTTCAGCCCCAAAATGGGATCCTGACCAATCCCAAAATTGGGTGATCGGCCCCAAAATCGGATCCTGACCAATCCCAAAATTTGGGTGTCCAGCCCCAAAATCGGAACCTGAGCAATCCCAAAATTGGGTGTGCAGCCCCAAAATCGGATCCTGAACAATCCCAAAATTGGGTGATCAGCCCCAAAATCGGATCCTGACCAATCCCAAAATTGGGTGTTCAGCCCCAAAATGGGATCCTGACCAATCCCAAAATTGGGTGATCGGCCCCAAAATCCATCCTGAACGATCCAAAATTCGGTATCTGGCCCCAAAATCGGATCCTGAACAATCCCAAAATTGGGTGATCGACCCCAAAATCGGATCCTGACCAATCCCAAAATTGGGTGTCCAGCCCCAAAATCGGATCCTGAGCAATCCCAAAATTGGGTGATCGGACCCAAAACTGGATCCGGACCAATCCCAAAATTGGGTGATCGGCCCCAAAATCAGATCCTGAACAATCCCAAAATTGGGTGATCAGCCCCAAAATCAGATCCTGAACAATCCCAAAATTGGGTGTCCAGTCCCAAAATGGGATCCTGACGAATCCCAAAATCGGGTGATCGGCCCCAAAATCGGATCCTGAACAATCCCAAAATTGGGTGATCGGCCCCAAAATAGGATCCTGAACAATCCCAAAATTGGGTGATCGGCACCAAAATCGATCCTGAACAATCCCAAAATTTGGGTGTCCAGCCCCAAAATCGGAACCTGAGCAATCCCAAAATTGGGTGTGCAGCCCAAAAATTGGATCCTGAACAATCCCAAAATTGGGTGTCCAGCCCCAAAATCGGATCCTGAGCAATCCCAAAATTGGGTGATCTGCCCAAAAATCGGATCCTGACCAATCCCAAAACTGGGTGATCAGCCCCAAAATCGGGTCCTGAACAATCCCAAAATTGGGTGATCAGCCCCAAAATGGGACCCTGACCAATCCCAAAATTGGGTGATCAGCCCCAAAATGGGATCCTGACCAATCCCAAAATTGGGTGTCCGGCCCCAAAATGGGATCCTGAACGCTCCCAAAATTGGGTGTGCAGCCCCAAAATAAGATCCTGAACAATCCCAAAATTTGGGTGTCCAGCCCCAAAATCAGTTCCCGACCAATCCCAAAACTGGGTGATCAGCCCCAAAATCGGATCCTGACCAATCCCAAAATTGGGTGATCAGCCCCAAAATCGGATCCTGAACAATCCCAAAATTTGGGTGTCCAGCCCCAAAATCGGATCCTGACCAATCCCAAAATTGGGTGTGCAGCCCCGAAATGGGATCCTGAACAATCCCAAAATTGGGTGTCTGGCCCCAAAATAGGATCCTGAGCAATCCCAAAATTGGGTGATTGGCCCCAAAATCAGATCCTGAGCAATCCCAAAATTGGGTGATCAGCCCCAAAATCGGATCCTGAACAATCCCAAAATTAGGTGATCAGCCCCAAAATCCGATCCTGACCAATCCCAAAATTGGGTGTGCAGCCCCAAAATCGGATCCTGAGAATCCCAAAATTGGGTGATCGGCCCCAAAATGGGATCCTGACGAAACCAAAATTGGGTGATCGGCCCCAAAATCAGATCCTGACCAATCCCAAAATTGGGTGATCAGCCTCAAAATCAGATCCTGAACAATCCCAAAATTTGGGTGATCAGCCCCAAAATTGCATCCTGAACAATCCCAAAATTGGGTGATCAGCCTCAAAATGGGATCCTGAACAATCCCAAAATTGGGTGATCGGCCCCAAAATCGATCCTGACCAATCCCAAAATTCTGAGATTGGCCGCAAAATCGGATCCTGACCAATCCCAAATTTGGGTGATCGGCCCCAAAATCGGATCCTGAGCAATCCCAAAATTGGGTAATCGGCCCCAAAATCAGATCCTGACCAATCCCAAAATTGGGTAATCGGCCCCAAAATCGGATCCTGACCAATCCCAAATTGGGTGATCAGCCCCAAAATGGGATCCTGACCAATCCCAAAATTTGGGTGTGCAGCCCCAAAATCAGATCCTGAGCAATCCCAAAACTGGGTGTGCAGCCCCAAAATCGGGTCCTGACCAATCCCAAAATTGGGTGATTAGCCCAAAAATCAGATCCTGACCAATCCCAAAATTGGGTGTGCAGCCCCAAAATCGGATCCTGATTCCCCAAACCGGGAGCTCAAAACCTCCAAATTGGGTCCTGACCCACAAATTGGTTTCTGACCTCCCTCAAATCAGATTCTGCCGCCCCCAAATTGGGTCCTGACCCCTCAAATTGGCCTTGTAACCCCCCAAATTGGGTTCTGGAAACCCCCAGTTATGTCCAAACCCTCCAAATTTGATCCCAAACCCCCTTTAAACGGGTCCTGTCATGTCCAAACCCTCCAAATCAGATCCCAAAGCCCCTCAAAGGGATCCAAACCCTCCAAATGGGATCCCAAAACCTCTCAAACAGGTCCTGTTATGTCCAAAACCACAAATCTGATCCCAAATCCCCTCAAATCGGATCCTGACCAATCCCAAAATTGTGTGTTCAGCCCCAAAATCGGATCCTGATTCCCAAAACCGGGAGCTCGAAACCTCCAAATCGGGTCCTGACCCACAAATTGGGTCCTGACCTCGCTCAAATCAGATTCTGCCGCCCCCAAATTGGGTCCTGACCCCTCAAATTGGCCTTGCAACCCCCAAATTGGGTTCTGGAAACCCCCAGTTATGTCCAAACCCTCCAAATTTGACCCCAAATCCCCTCAAATGGGTCCTGCCATGTCCAAACCCACAAATCAGATCCCAAATCCCCTCAAATCGATCCTGACCAATCCCAAAATTGTGTGTCCAGCCCCAAAATCGGATCCTGATTCCCCAAACCGGGAGCTCAAAACCTCCAAATTGGGTCCTGACCCACAAATTGGGTCCTGATCTCCCTCAAATCAGATTCTGCCTCCCCCAAATTGGGTCCTGACCCCTCAAATTGGCCTTGTAACCCCCCAGATTGGGTTCTGGAAACCCCCAGTTATGTCCAAACCCTCCAAATGGGATCACAAACCCTCTTTAAAGGGGTCCTGCCATGTTCGAACGCTCCAAATCAGATCCCAAAGCCCCTCAAAGGGATCCAAACCCACAAATCGGATGCCAAAGCCCCTTTAAAGGGGTCCTGCCATGTCCAAACCATCCAAATCGGATCCCAAAGCCCCCCAAAGGGGGTCCCGCCCCCCCCGGTCGGGGTCCCCCCGTACCGAGAGCCGAAGCCGACATCAGCCCCGCCACCAGCGCCCACCGCCCGCGCTCGGGGCCCAGCAGGGCCAGGAGCCGGCGGATGGGGGGTGACAGCATCGGGGACACGGGCACCGGCGAGTCCTGCTGCGGCCCGCTGGGGCTCGGTCTGCTCCCGCTCCTGCTCCCGGCTCTTCCCACCGGTGGTTCGGGCAGTCCCGCGGTCCGTGCGGGTCCCGGCGTGTCCCGGTCCGGACCGTGTCTCTCCCGGTGCGGTCCCGGTGCGGTCCCAGTGTGGCCCCGGTGCGGACCGTGTCTCTCCCGGTGTGGTCTCGGTGCGGTCCCGGCGCGGCCCCGGTGTGGCCGCGGTGCGACCCCGGTGTGGCCCCGGTGCGGCCCCGGTGCGGTCCCGGTGCGGTCCCGGTGTGGCCCCGGTGCGGTCCCGATGCGGTCCCGATGCGGTCCCGGTGTGGCCCCGGTGCGGTCCCGCTTTGGCCCCGGTGCGGTCCCGGTGCGGTCCCGGTGCGGCCCCGGTGTGGTCCCGGTGCGGCCCCGGTGCGGTCCCGGTGCGGCCCCGGTGTGGTCCCGGTGTGATCCCGGTGTGGTCCCGGTGCGATCCCGGTGCGGTCCCGGTGCGGTCCCGCTTTGGCCCCGGTGCGGTCCCGGTGCGGTCCCGGTGCGGTCCCGGTGCGATCCCGGTGTGGCCCCGGTGCGGTCCCGCTTTGGCCCCGGTGCGGTCCCGGTGCGGTCCCGGTGCGGTCCCGGTGCGGCCCCGGTGCGGTCCCGGTGCGGTCCCGGTGTGGCCCCGGTGCGGTCCCGGTGTGGCCCCGGTGCGGTCCCGGTGCGGTCCCGATGCCGCCCCGGTCCCTTCCCGGCAGCCGCCGCCGTTTCCCGGAACGCGCGCTCGGGAATCCCCGGCAATCCCGGCCTGACACGCCCACGCATGAAATAACGCCGGTGATTGGTCAAAGCGGAGTGACATCATCGGTTGCCAGGTAGAAGGGGCCGGAGCGGGTTGGGAAGAGAAGGAGGCGAGGCCAGGAGGGGGCGGGGTCTGGGCGGGGTCTGGGCGGGAGGGGGCGGGGTCTGGGCGGGGAGAGGGCGGGGAGAGGGAGGGGTCTCGAAAGCGAAACCTTAACGGACCTTTGGGAGCTGAACTGGGAGCACTGGTGTGAACTGGGGAATGCCTCAAGCGGGACTGGGAGCACTGGTGTGAACTGGTGAGCTCAGGGGGCTGAACTGGGAACACTGGTGTGGACTGGTTAGTGCCTTGTATGGCGTGGAGAGTGCCCCAGGCTGAACTGGGAGCACTGGTGTGAACTGGGGAGTGCCTTGTGTGGGCTGTGGAGAGCCCCAGGCTGAACTGGGAGCACTGGTGTGGACTGGTGAGTGCCCCAAGCTGGATTGGGAGCACTGGTGTGGCCTGGGGAGCTCAGGGGGCTGAACTGGGAGCACTGGTGTGGACTGGGGAGCACCGCAGGCTTAACTGGGAGCACCATAGTCTAGACTGGGAGCACTGGTGTGGACTGGGGAGTGCTCCAAGCTGGACTGGAAACTTTGATATGGACTGGTGAGCTCAGAGGGCTGGACTGGGAGCACTGGTGTGAACTGGGGAGCACCACAGGCTTAACTGGGAGCACTGGGTTGGACTGGTGAGTGCCTTGTCTGGACTGGTGAGTGCTCCAGGCTGAACTGGGAGCACTGGTGTGAACTGGTGAGTGTCCCAAGCTGGATTGGGAGCACTGGTGTGGCCTGGTAGCTGAGAGGGCTGGACTGGGAGCACTGGTGTGAACTGGTGAGCTCATGGGGCTGAATTGGGAGCACTGGTGTGAACTGGTGAGCTCAGGGAGCTGAACTGGGAGCACTGGTGTGCACTGGGGAGCGCCCTAAGCTGAACTGGGAAGTGCCTCGTCCAGACTGGAGAGTGCCTCAGGCTTAACTGGGAGCACTGGTGTGAACTGGTGAGTGCCCCAGGCCGGACTGGGAGCACTGGTGTGAACTGGTGAGTGCCCCAAGCTGGACTGGGGAGTGCCCCAGGCTGAACTGGGAGCACTGGTGTGAACTGGTGAGCTCAGGGGGCTGAACTGGGAGCACCGTAGTCTAGACTGGGAGCACTGGTGTGGACTGGTGAGTGCCCCAAGCTGGACTGGAAACTTTGATATGGACTGGTGAGCCCAGGGGGCTGGACTGGGAGCACTGGTGTGGACTGGGGAGCACCGCAGGCTTAACTGGGAGCACTGGGTTGGACTGGTGAGTGCCCCAAGCTGGACTGGGAGCACTGGTGTGGCCTGGGTAGCTGAGAGGGCTGAACTGGGAGCACTGGTGTGAACTGGGGAGCTCAGGGGGCTGAACTGGGAGCACTGGTGTGGACTGGGGAGCTCAGGGGGCTGAACTGGGAGGACTGGTGTGAACTGGGGAGTGCCCCAAGCTGGACTGAAAACATTGATATGGACTGGGGAGCTGAAAGGGCTGGACTGGGAGCACTGGGGTGGACTGGGGAGAGCCCCAAGCTGAACTGGGAAGTGCCTCGTCCAGACTGGAGAGTGCCTCAGGCTTAACTGGGAGCACTGGTGTGACCTGGTGAGCTCGGGGCTGAACTGGGAGCACTGGTGTGGACTGGGAAGCACCCCAGGCTGGACTGGGAGCACTGGTGTGGACTGGTGAGTGCCCCAGGCCGGACTGGGAGCACTGGTGTGGACTGGTGAGCTCAGGGGGCTGAACTGGGAGCACTGGTGTGAACTGGTGAGTGCCCCAAGCTGGACTGGGGAGTGCCTCATCCAGACTGGAGAGTGCCTCAGGTTTAACTGGGAGCACTGGTGTGTACTCGTGAGCTCAGGGGCCTGGACTGGGAGCACTGGTGTGGACTGGTGAGTGCCCCAAGCTAGACTGGGAGCACTGGTGTGGCCTGGGTAGCTGAGAGGGCTGAACTGGGAGCACTGGTGTGCACTGGTGAGTGCCTTGTCTGGACTGGGGAGCAACCCAGGCTGGACTGGGAGCACTGGTGTGGACTGGTGAGCCCGGGGTCTGAACCGGGAACACTGGTGTGGACTGGGGAGCTCAGGGGGCTGAACTGGGAGCACTGGTGTGGACTGGGGAGTGCTCCAAGCTGGACTGGAAACTTTGATATGGACTGGTGAGCTCTGAGGGCTGAACTGGGAGCACTGGTGTGCACTGGGTAGCTGAGGGGGCTGAACTGGGAGCGCTGGTGTGGACTGGGGAGCACCGCAGGCTTAACTGGGAGCACTGGTGTGGACTGGTGAGCCCAGGAGGCTGAACTGGGAGCACTGGTGTGGACTGGGGAGCACCGCAGGCTTAACTGGGAGCACTGGTGTGGACTGGTGAGCTCAGGGGCCTGGACTGGGAGCACTGGGGTGGACTGGTGAGTGCCCCAAGCTAGACTGGGAGCACTGGTGTGAACTGGGGAGTGTCCCAAGCTGGACTGGGAAGTGCCTCGTCTGGACTGTGGAGCAACCCAGGCTGGACTGGGATCACTGGTGTGCACTGGTGAGCCCAGGGGGCTGAACTGGGAGCACTGGTGTGGACTGGTTTAGCTCATGGGGCTGAATTGGGGGCACTGGTGTGCACTGGGTAGCTGAGAGGGCTGAACTGGGAGCACTGGTGTGCCCAGGCCAGCAGCCCCACTCCTAACTGGTTTTCCCTGGTGCCTCCACAGGCAGTTACTCACTCCCTGGAGCCGCACCAGGAGCACCGTCCGTCCCGGCCCCGCCATGGCGCTGCCGCCCGCCGCCGTCCTGCCCGGTGTCCTGCTGGTGGCTGACGCGCTGGCGCTGGCATTATTGTCACCACTGGTGCCGCTGCTGGCACCGCTGGGCGCGCTGGGCCTGTGGCTCGAGGCCGCCCTGCGCTTGCCCATCCTGGCCGCGGCCACCCGGCTGCCGTCCCTTCGCCATCCCTCCAGTGCCACCGCGGCCGCCCTCACGGCCGCCGCCACCCCCGCGGTGTTCGGAACCTTCTGGAGCCTCCTGGGGCCGCCCGGGGCTGGCCCGGGGCTGTTGGCGGCCGCGGGGCCCGCCTGGCTCGGTGTCACCCACGCCGCTGCCACCCTGGCCATGCTGGCCTGGGCTGCACCCCCGGCCCCCAGCAGCGTCCCTGAGACCCCCGGAGGTGTCCCCAAGGCCCCCGGAGGTGTCCCCAAGGCCCCCGGCAGCATCCGGCGCGCTCTGGCGCTGACCTGGGAGGAGCGGAACGTCCTTGGAGCTGCCGTGTTCTGCCTCGTGCTGGCCGTCGTTGGTGGGTGCCCGTGCTGGTTTAGGGCAAATTTGGGAGAAAACCATCAAAAGGGCCCCTCCAGAAAGCAAAAACACCCGGCCCTTCCCCAAAAATGGCTGGGTCAGTCAGCAGAGCGTGAGACGCTCAATCTCAGGGTCATGGGTTGAAGCCCCACGTTGGGCGCCAAGTTTTGTCCTGGTTTAGGGCAAATTTGGGAGAAAACCTCCAAAGGGCCCCTCCAGAAGGAAAAATCCACACAACCCCTCTCCAAACCAGTTCAGGAAAGATTCCTCAGAGACAAGTGGAAAGAACCTGTTTATTTAACAGGCAAAGTACCCCCAGCACACAAAATGAACAATACCATACCAGGTGACAACAGTCTGAAAAAGATGACAAATTCTGAAATCTCTCTAGTGGGGGGTGACTCTGTTATCAGTCCCTCCCGTGCTGGGGCAGCTGCTGCAGCCACAAGGTGTAAACTCTCGGTGTTTCCCAGGTCCCAGTCTGGAGCAGGTTTGATTCCAAAAAAAGGAAAGGAAAAACAGTTCAGGGAAAAATTCTGACTGCTTAGCTAAACTAACTAATGAACAGAAGCAAAAGCAAGAGCAAAGCAAAAAGCCAAGCAAAAAGCAAAAGCAGCACCATGTACTGTCCTGTCTCTGTGTCCTGCCAGCCATGGGGGAGTGGCTGATAGCAAAACGAAAACAAAACTTTCACTCTTCAGAGCCAGTCTTGAAGGCACAGAACATGATATTCAGCATAAACAGAACACAGAAATGGGATACAAGCACCCAATGTCACCAGAGGACGTTGACATGTGGTGACAGTTGCTGACACCCCAAATTTGGGCTCTGCAGCCCCAAATTGGGAACCCCCCCCAATTTGGGATACCCCCCAAATTGGATACTGGTGCTTAAAAATTGAGTGTTGAGCACCTAAATAGGTGATGACCACCCTAAAATTGAGTGGTGACCCTCCTAAATTGCGAGTTGACCCCTTCAGTTGGGTGCTGACCCTGCCAAAATTGGGTGCTGACTTTCCAAATTTGGTTCTGACCCTGCAAACTTGACTGTTGGTACCCCAAAATTGGTTGCTGACTTTCCAAATTTGGTTCTGACCCTGCAAACTTGACTGTTGGTCCCCCAGAATTGGGTGCTGACTTTCCAAATTGGGTTCTGACCCTGCAAACTTGATGTTGATGCCCCAGAATTGGGTGCTGGCTCTCAAACTTGGGGTCTGATGATCAAAAATGGATGTTGACCTTTAAGACCTGGAATCTTAAGGTCCTGATCTCCTATGTTTAGGTTCTGACCCATAAAATTTTGTGCTGAACCCCCCCAAAATTGGCACTGACACCCTAAATTGGGTGTAAAATCCCTAAATCTGTCACCAAACCCCCGAAATTGGGCCCTGACCTCCCTAAATTGTCTCCTGCCCAAATCATGTCCTGCCTTTCCAATATTAGATTCCTGCTCCCCAGCCCTCACAAATCAGGGTCCCCCTGTGCCTGTTGTCACACCCGTGGTGACACAGCCTCGGTGACACCCAGGGGAGATGGCGGGGCCGTACATCACCGGGGAGGTGCTGGACGCCATCGGCAGTGGGGACGGAGTCACCGCCGGAGCCATCGGGATGGTGGCAGCTGCTGGAGCCACAAGGTGGGTTGCAGCGTGCCCAGGGCCTGTCCCCGTGTCCCCAAGGTCCCCGGTGTCACCGTGTCCCTGCGTCCCCACAGTGTGCTGTTTTCTGGCTGCCGGGGGTCTCTCTTCATGCTGCTGATGGCGCGTCTCCGTCAGAGCCTGAGCCTGCGGCTCTTCTCCCACCTGGTGCACCAAGACCTGGACTTCTTCCAGGGAACACCAGCAGGTAACGGGGCACGGCCCAGCCCCATCCCACCTGACCCATCCCACCTGTCCCATCCCATCCCAGCTATTCTGTCATCCCAGTCCCATCCCAGCATTCAGTCCCATCCCCACCATCCCAGCCCCCAGTCCCCATCCCATCCCATCCCATCCCATCCCATCCCATCCCATCCCATCCCACCACTCCATCCCCATCATTCCCATTCCCACCATCCCATTCCCACCATCCCATCCCATCCCATCCCATCCCATCCCATCCCATCCCATCCCATCCCACCACTCCATCCCCATCATTCCCATTCCCATTCCCACCATCCCATCCCATCCCATCCCATCCCATCCCATCCCATCCCATCCCATCCCATTCAATCCTGTGCCATCTTCCTGGCTTCATTCTACTCCAATGTTCCATCCTGTCCCCATCCCACTTTCCCATTCTAGCCACTGTTCTGTCCCCATTATTCTCATTCCCGTGCCTCCACCCTGTTGCATGTCCCCAACTTCCTCCCACCATCCCATCACCCCATCCCACCATCTCCATTCCCGCCATCCCATCTCCCCTGTCCCACCCCATTCCACTCTGACCATCTCCACACCCATTCCCATCACCCCATCCCACCATCTCCATTCCCACCATCCCATCTCCCCTGTCCCATCCCATTCCACCCATTCCCATCACCCCATCCCACCATCTCCATTCCCACCATCCCATCTCCCCTGTCCCATCCCATTCCACCCATTCCCATCACCCCATCCCACCATCCCATCTCCCCTGTCCCACCCCATTCCACCCATTCCCATCACCCCATGCCACCATCTCCATTCCCACCATCTCCCCTGTCCCATCCCATTCCACCCATTCCCATCACCCCATCCCACTGGTCCCCATCGCATCACTCCCATCCCGAATGGGATCATCCAGGATGGGATCATGGTCTCACCCACCTCTTTTCCACCCTGCAGCTGAGCTCCTGGCTCAGTTTTCCATGGAAGTGCCACGGGTGTGCAGGGCAGCCCCCAGTGGAGCCAACCAGCTGCTCCGGAGCCTGGTGATGGCCCTGGTGGTGGGAGGGTTCATGGTGGGGCTGGCACCGGGGCTGGCACTGCTGGCCCTGCTGGAGGTGCCCCTTGGAATCGCCACCCGCCGCATCCAGAGCACCCGAAAACAGGTCAGGGGTGGGAGGGAAAGAGTGGGAGGGGGATGGAGAAAGGTGGGAATGGTGGAGCTGGGGTGGGATGGGATGGGATGGGATGGGATGGGATGGGATGGGATGGGGTGGGATGGAGAATGGAAAGGAGGACAATGGAGGTGGAAATGGTGGGATGAAAAGGGATAAAGACCAGGGGAATGGGATGGTGGGGATGGGATGGGATGGGACGGGATGGGATGGGATGGGATGGGATGGGATGGGATGGGATGGGATGGGATGGAGAATGGAAATGAGGACAATGGAGGTGGAAGTGGTGGGATGAAAGGAGATAAGGTCCAGGGGAATGGGATGGTGGGGATGGGATGGAGAATGGAAAGGAGGAAAATGGAGGTGGAAATGGTGGGATGAAAGGAGATAAAGACCAGGGGAGTGGGATGGTGGGGATGGGATGGGATGGGATGGGATGGGATGGGATGGGATGGGATGGAGATTGGGAAGGAGGAAAATGGAGGTGGAAATAGTGGGATGAAAGGGGATAAAGTCCAGGGGAATGGGATGGTGGGGATGGGATGGAGAATGGAAAGGAGGACGATGGAGATGGAAATGGTGGGATGAAAGGGGATAAAGACCAGGAGAGTGGGAGGGTGGGAGTGCTGACACGGGGATGGAATGGAATGGTGGAGATGGGAATGCTGTGGATGGGGAGACAAGGATAAGGTGGGATGGTGAGGATGGGATGAGACAGTGGGGATGGGGATGGTGGGATCAGGACTGGGAGAAGGATGGGAACGGTGAGGGTGAGACAGAAGGGTGTGGGATGGCGGGAACACAACAGTGGGGATGCAGTGGGTGTGGTGGGACGGGTTGTGGATGGTGGGCCAGGAAGGTGACCTGGGAGAGCTGGAGATCCCCCGTTGCTGCCACAGGCGCTGCAGCGATCCATGGTGGAGGCGTCCGCCCGCACGGCCGCGGGCGTGCAGGAATCCGTCGCCGCCATCGAGACCATCCGAACCTTCTCGGCGGAGGAGGAGGAGGAGGAGCAGCACAGACAGAACCTGGCCAGGGAGCTGAGGCTGAAGGAGCAGATAGAGCTGGAGCTGGCGATCTTCACCCTTGTCTACAGGGTCAGGGGGGACTGGGAATGGGAACAGCAGGGAATGGGGATGCCGGGATCAGGGATGAGGACACTGGGAATGGGGACACTGGGACCAGGAATGGGAAACCGGCTGAGATGGGGGCACTCAGAGCAGAATGGGGACAACAACAGAACAGGGACACTGGGATCAGGAACAGGCATGGCAGGAATGGGAATGGTGACATCAGAAACAGGGTGGGGACGCTGGGATAAAGGTTGGGAACATCAATGTGGTGGTGTTTGCCCGTCCCCAGGAGGAGAGAACAGACGAAAATCTTGACTCCGTGTTTCAGAAGACTGATTTATTATTTTATGATATATAACAAAAGAAAATTATATACTGAAACTATACTAAAGAGAGAGAAAGGAGACATTAGAAAGCTGGAAAGGAATGAATAATAAAATCTTGTGACTGACCAGAGAGTCCAACACAGCTGGACTTGTGATTGGTCATCAAGTAAAAACAACCACATGAGACCAATCAAAGATGCAGCTGTTGCATTCCGCAGCAGCAGAAAATTATTGTTTACTTTTAGTTTCTGAGGCCTCTCAGCTTCTCAGGAGGAAAATCCTGGTGAAAAGGTTTTTCAGAAAATATGTCTGTGACACATCAGGATCAGGAATAGGGACATCAGGAGTGAGAGGGGGACACCAGAACTGGAATGAGGACACCAGGAACAGGCATGAGGCCACCAGGAACAGAGATAAAGACACAGAGATAAAGGAGTGGGTTGGGGACAGGTGGAATGGGGGCACCAGGACTGGGTTGGGGGCAGATGGAATGGGGGCACCAGGAGTGGGTTGGAATGGGGGCAGATGGAATGGGGGCACCAGGAGTGGGATGGGGGCAGAAATGGGGACACCTGGAGTGGATTGGGGACACCAGGAGTGGGTTGGGGGCAGATGGAATGGGGACACCAGGAGTGGGATGGAGACAGATGGAATGGGGACACCTGGAGTGGGTTGGGGGCAGATGGAATGGGGACACCAGGAGTGGGTTGGGATGGGGACAGATGGAATGGGGACACCAGGAGTGGGTTGGGATGGGGACAGATGGGATGGGGACACCAGGAGTGGATTGGGGACACCAGGAGTGGGTTGGAATGGGGGTAGACGGAATGAAGACACCAGGAGTGGGTTGGGGGCAGATGGAATGGGGACACCAGGAGTGGGTTGGGGGCAGATGGAATGGGGACACCAGGAGTGGGATGGAGAGACCTGGAGTGTCCCTGTCCCACCCACAGTTGATCCAACTGGCCATCCGGGTCATGGTGCTCTTCCGGAGCCACCAGCTGCTCCGTGACGGATCCATCACTCCTGGGGTCCTCGTCACCTTCATGCTGTACCAGGACAGAGTTGGTGGCCATGTCCAGGTATCCCATGGAATGCTCGTGTCTGTCCATCCGTCCGTGCTTCTGTCCATCCCGGTGCCACCCCCTTCCTTGTCCCCAGGTGCTGCTCTACGGCTTCAATGAGTTCCTGACCAACGCGGCTGCCGGACAGAAGATCTGGGAATACCTGGATCGGAAACCCGCAGGGAATGTCGGGGGCACGCGGGAGCCCCCCGAGCTTCAGGGCCACGTCACTTTCCACAAGGTCTCCTTCACATATCCTGGGAACCCAGAGCGCCCTGTGCTGAAGGTGGGTCTGGGGGCGGGTGGGGTTTCCCAGGGGTTGGAATTCTGGCATCACCTGCTGTCACAATCCGTCCTTACGAAGAGGGTTAGTGGATTTGATCTCAGGGTGCAAAAAACAATTACACAGCACAGGGGGTTGCAGTGATAATCAAAACAAATTATTGAATAACCACAGCAAAATGCGTTGGGGAGGAATTGGGAAAAAAGGGAAATATAATGAAAAAGAGGGAGGAAGAGAAAGGAAGGTACAGAGCTACCAAAGGTAGAACGGCGAAGTCCTTCGATGTCCAGCCAGTGGAGTTCACCAGGTCACGTCCGAGGAGATCTCAGGGTTGCAGCTCATCCAAACTGTTATTATACTCTTTTTTTTGATGGGGAAAGGGTAAAACTTGAAACCGAATCAAAGGTAGTCTATTGTATTTTAGGGAGATAAAATGGTATTTACAGAAGGGCACACACAGTCCATGTTCTCAGCAGTGGGCGAGAGCCATTGTCTCCTTGGTCCACTGCTCACACCTGCAACATCCATCTTGCTTTGGTCAGCTTGCCTCCCCCACACACCTCCCCCAGGTTAGGGGTCTCAGTCCCAGTCCTTGGAAAGAGTGTGGGGGGCCCTTTTCACATAGGGGTTTCATGTCTCGGTCTTTGATGGAGAGGCTTCTTACATCTCAGTCTGTCTGTCACAGCAGTTGTAACACAACTGAGGGGTCTTCTGTGAGGGACCACCCAAAACTCAGGAGATGTCCAGCCAGGCCGAAAGGTGGGACAACTTCCAAGGCTAGTGTTGCAAAAAGGCAAGGTGCCCCCTTCTTCCTTTCATTGGTTTCAGTGTAGCATACAGCAAACACACCTGTGAACAATAGCTTAGCAATGCCAGGAGCTGTGCTCAGGTCTCGGGGCCTTGTTGGCGTGTGACTTTCTCCTTCAGAGATTTTAGATGGGCTGTGACCTTCACAGAGGTCTTAGGATGAGGGAAGAGAGTAGATTTGACTCTTGCAGAAGGCTTGATTTATTATTTTATGATATATATTACATTAAAGCTATACTAAAAAGAATAGAAAAAAGTTCTCATCAGAAGGCTGGGCTAAGAACAGAAAAGAATGAATCAACAAAAGTCTGTAGCTCAGACAGAGAGAGAGACAACTCTACCGTGATTAGCTGTGACGGTGGTCACAGGGGTTTGTAGAGGATGGAAGAGACAGGATCTTGATTCCATGATCAGAAGGCTTGATTTATTATATTATGATATATATATAACATTATAACTATTCTACATAGAGATAGAAAGGAAAGGAGCTTCTTCAGAAGCTGGCTATGCTAAGAAAGAGATAGAAAAGAATGAATAACAAAGGTCTGTGTCTCAGCAGAGAGCAAGAGCAGCTCCACCGTGAGTGGTCAGTAGATCCAAACATCCGCAGGGGACCAATCACAGGTGGACCTGTTGCATTCCACAGCAGCAGATAATAATTGTTTGCATTTGCTACTGAGCTTCTCAGCTCCAGCAGGAAAAGTCCTACAGAAAGGATTCTTCACAAAGGATGTCTGCGACAATTAGCCACTAATGGCAAACATCTGCACCAGACTAATCACAGACCTGCCTGTTGCATTCCACAGCAGCAGACAATCATTGTTTACATTTTGTTTCTGAGCTTCTCAGAAAAGAAAAATCCTAAAGAAAGGATTTTTAATGAAAAGATGACTTCGACAGTGGGGTCTTCTCTTCAGTGGTGTCCCAACGAGGATGGTGAGGCAGATGAGGGTATTTCAGGCAGACTCTCCTGTCGAGATCATTTGTTTGTCAGAGTGACCCCGAGAAGAATTCCAAAGTCTCTTTTCCCAGCCCGGCGCTTAAAGAAGGAGTCGGAGCTCTTCATTTCTCGATCTTAACGTTGTTTATTTTATCTTATCTATAAAATATTTTCTCCTGCCCTGCCGAGGTCAGCTCAGCAGGGCAGCCACAGGCACTCTGCTTGCCCCCAGGGTGGTGTTATGTCTTTATAGTACAAACTACGTGTACAATATTTACAATTACTCCCCAATACCTATCACATATGTAAGACAGTGAGCTTCTACTCTAAACCAATAAGTAAGTGCCAACATCACTACAGAAGATGGAGGCCAAGAAGAAGAAAGAAGAAGCACAAGGCACGCCCCGATTCCTCCATCTTGTCTCCATAACCCCCCTGTACAGGGATATAACCCCCCTGTACAGTAATCCTAAAATACGTAATTCACCCTGTGATAATTTCACTAATATTCTACTTAAACTCTTGTGGCTTGCTATCTTCATAGAAGGTTGGTATTTGCTCCACGGGCCATAATCAAACTCACAGAGGCATTTTGGGCTCTGTGCCAGGGTCTCTGAGACCCCCGGCAGGGTCTGGGCTGCTCAGGACAGCCAGAGGGATGTCCTGAACGCGACACTCTCCCAGCTGCCCCCATCCCACAGGACATGAGCTTCGAGGCGACCCCCAATGAGGATGGGGAGGGAAATGAGGGTGTTTCAGGCAGACTCTCCCAGCTGCCCCATCCCACAGGACGTGAGCTTCGAAGCGACCCCCAACGAGGATGGTGAAGGAAATGAGGGTATTTTAGGCACACTCTCCCAGCTGTCCCATCCCACAGGACGTGAGCTTTGAGGCAACCCCCAATGAGGATGGTGAGGGAAATGAGGGTAGTTTAGACAGACTCTCCCAGCTGCCCCATCCCACAGGACGTGAGCTTCGAGGCGACACCCAATGAGGATGGGGAGGGAAATGAGGGTATTTTAGGCAGACTCTCCCATCCCACAGGACGTGAGCTTCGAGGCGCGCTCCGGGGAGGTGACGGCGCTGGCGGGGCCCAATGGCAGCGGGAAGAGCACGGCCGTGGCGCTGCTGGAGCGGCTGCGGGATCCTGGCGGCGGGGCGGTGCTGCTGGACGGGATCCCGCTGCCAGAATACGAACACCAGTACCTGCACCGCAAGGTGGGACAGCAGAGAGCCGGGAACACTGGGCATGGAATGGGGGAATGGGGACAGGGGCAGGGGACAGTTGTGACGGTGTTCACAGGGGTCCAAGGATGAGGGGAGAGACGAGGATCTGACTCCATGTTTCAGAAGGCTTGATTATTTTATTATTATTTATGATATTTATTATTTTATGATATATATTACATTACTTATTTCTGATTTTATTATATATATCACATTTATTTACATTATTTATTGATAATTATTGATTAATTTACATTATTTTATGATATATATTACATTAAAACTGTTCTAAAAGAACAGAAGAAAGGATTTCATCAGAACGCTGGCTAAGAATAGAATAGGAAAGAATGATAACAAAGGTTTGTGTCTCGGACAGAGAGTCCAAGCCAGCAGGGATTGTCAATTAATTACAAACATCCAACATGGGCCAATCACAGATGCACCTGTTGCCTTCCACAGCAGCAGATAATCAATGTTTACATTTTGTTCCTGAGGCCTCTCAGCTTCTCAGGAGGAAAAATCCTAAGGAAAGGATTTTCCATAAAAGATGTCTGTGACAGACCACGAAATGGAACTGGGAGCAGAAATGGGGACACTGGGTGGAGGGATGGGGACATCAGGAATAGGATGTGGACAACAGAAATGGGATAGGAACATTGGGAAATGGGATGGGGATGACAGGGATGGGGAAGGGAAAAGTGGGAAGTCACAGGTGGGGACACAGATGGGGACAGTGGGATCAGGGGTGGAAACTTTGGGGACACCAAGGTGGGATGGGGTCATGGAACAGGGGACACCAGGAGCCAAGACAGCATCACAGGGCTTGGTGCTGGTGCAGGTGGTGCTGGTGGAGCAGGATCCCGTCCTGTTTTCTGGAACAATCCGTGAGAACATCCTGCTGGGGCTGGAGCACTGCAAGGAGTCAGAGCTGCGGGAGGCTGCTGCTGCTGCTGGAGCCATGGAGCTCATCCAGGGCATGGAGCAGGGCTGGGACACTGGTGAGAGCCAGGGGGATGGGGGACCCCTAGGGGACATCCCCCTGATCCCAGGATCCTCTGGCAGCGATGGGAGAGCGGGGTGGGAGGCACATGGTGGGGTGTGCGGGATCCCTGAGGTCAGACCCCACTGATCCCATGGGATTGTCCATGCAGGTCAGACCCCACTGATCCCATGGGATTGTCCATGCAGCTCAGACCCCACTGATCCCATGGGATTGCTCACCACGCAGGTCAGACCCCACTGATCCCATGGGATTGCTCACACAGGTCACATCCCACTGATCCCATGGGATTGTCCATGCAGGTCAGACCCCACTGATCCCATGGGATTGTCCATGCAGGTCAGACCCCACTGATCCCATGGGATTGCTCACACAGGTCAGACCCCACTGATCCCATGGGATTGCTCATGCAGGTCACATCCCACTGATCCCATGGGATTGCTCACGCAGGTCACATCCCACTCATCCCATGAGATTGCTCACACAGCTCAGACCCCACTGATCCCATGGGATTGCTCACACAGGTCACACCCCACTGATCCCATGGGATTGCTCACCATGGAGGTCAGACCCCACTGATCCCATGGGATTACTCACACAGGTCACACCCCACTGATCCCACGGGATTGCTCACACAGCTCAGACCCCACTGATCCCATGGGATTGCTCACACAGCTCAGACCCCACTGATCCCATGGGATTGCTCACACAGAGGTGGGGAGCACAGGGGGTGGGAGATGAGGGCAGAGCTCCAGGGCTGCCCCCCTCTGATCCCCCGTGGTCGCCCCCACAGAGGTGGGCGAGCGCGGGGGGCGGCTGGCGGCCGGCGAGCGGCGCCGCGTGGCCCTGGCCCGGGCTCTGCTCCGGCGTCCGGCCGTGCTCATCCTCGACGAGGCACTGGATGATGGAGATGATGGAGCGGTGAGCGGGGTGGCGTGCAGGGGGCTGGTCTGGGTAGGGGTGCAGTTGGTGAAAATGGGGTGGGGTGGGATGGCTGGGATGGCTGGAATGGGGTGGTGGGAATAAGGGATAATGATTGGCATGGAGTGGGAATGATGGGATGGAAGACAGGGATTGGGTGGGGTGGTGGGAATAAGGGGTAATGATTGGCATGGAGTGGGAATGATGGGATGGAAGACAGGGATTGGATGGGGTGGTGGGAATAAGGGATAATGATTGGCATGGAGTGGGAATGATGGGATGAAGACAGGGATTGGATGGGCTGGTGGGAATAAGGGATAATGATTGGCATGGAGTGGGAATGATGGGATGGAAGACAGGGATTGGATGGGGTGGTGGGAATATGGGGTAATGATTGGCATGGAGTGGGAATGATGGGATGGAAGACAGGGATTGGATGGGGTGGTGGGAATAAGGGATAATGATTGGCATGGAGTGGGAATGATGGGATGAAGACAGGGATTGGATGGGCTGGTGGGAATAAGGGATAATGATTGGCATGGAGTGGGAATGATGGGATGGAAGACAGGGATTGGATGGGGTGGTGGGAATATGGGGTAATGATTGGCATGGAGTGGGAATGATGGGATGGAAGACAGGGATTGGATGGGGTGGTGGGAATAAGGGATAATGATTGGCATGGAGTGGGAATGATGGGATGAAGACAGGGATTGGATGGGCTGGTGGGAATAAGGGATAATGATTGGCATGGAGTGGGAATGATGGGATGGAAGACAGGGATTGGATGGGGTGGTGGGAATATGGGGTAATGATTGGCATGGAGTGGGAATGATGGGATGGAAGACAGGGATTGGATGGGGTGGTGTGGGTCAACAAGGTGGAGAAATAGGAGAGGAGAGTAGGCTGGGAATGGTGAGGATGGGATAGAGACCAGGGGTGTAGGATGGCTGGAAAGTAGAATGAAGGAATGAAGACAAGGAGATGTGATAGTGTGGGGTGGGAATGGAGGGGGTAGGAATGCTGGGATGAGGACAGAGAGATGGAATGCAATGGGAAGGGTTGGGGTGGTGGGAGGAGGATGGGATGGGACAGAGGGAATGGGGATGGGGACAGGATGGCACAGTGGGCATGGGGACGGGATGGAGAACAGGGAGGTGGGATGGTGAGAACAGGATGATGGGATTAGGGTTGAACTGAGAGAAATGGGACAGTGGGGTGGAACTGGTTGGTTGGGACTGGGTGGGATCAGGTGGGACAGGGTAGGACTGAGTTGGATGGATTGGGATGAGTGGGATGGGTTCAGATGAGCTGGATGGGTTGGGATGAATGTGCTCTGAGTGGGATGGGTTGGGATGGGCGTTCCCTGAGCGGGATGGTTTGGGATGAGCTGGATGGGTTGGGATGAGCGTTCTCTGAGTTGGATGGGTTGGGATGAGCTGGATGGGTTGGGATGAGCATTCTCTGAGCGGGATGGGTTGGGATGAGCTGGATGGGTTGGGATGAGCGTTCTCTGAGTGGGATGGGTTGGGATGATCTGGATGGGTTGGGTTGAGCATTCTCTGAGTTGGACGGGTTGGGATGAGCATTCTCTGAGCTGGTTGGGTTGGGATGAGTGTTCTCTGAGTTGGATGGATTGGGATGAGCTGGTTGGGTTGGGATGAGCTGGATGGGTTGGGCTGAGTGTTCTCTGAGCGAGATGGGTTGGGATGAGCGGGATGGGTTGGGATGAGCGTTCTCTGAGTTGGATGGGTTGGGTTGAGCGTTCTCTGAGTTGGATGAGTTGGGATGATCTGGATGGGTTGGGATGAGCATTCTCTGAGCTGGTTGGGTTGGGATGATCTAGATGGGTTGGAATGAGCATTCTCTGAGCTGGTTGGGTTGGGTTGAGCGTTCTCTGAGTTGGATGGGTTGGGATGAGTTGGATGGGTTGGGTTGAGCATTCTCTGAGCGGGATGGGTTGGGATGAGCGTTCTCTGAGTTGGATGGGTTGGGATGAGCGTTTTCTGAGCAGGATGGGTTGGGATGAGCGTTCTCTGAGTTGGATGTGTTGGGATGATCTGGATAGGTTGGGATGAGCGTTCTCTGAGCTGGATGGGTTGGGATGGGCGTTCTCTGAGTTGGATGGGTTGGGATGAGTTGGATGGGTTGGAATGAGCGTTCTCCAAGTTGGATGGGTTGGGATGAGTTGGATGGGTTGGGATGGGCGTTCTCAGAGTGGGATGGGTTGTGATGAGCGTTCTCTGCCCCAGGCTCAGCGCTGGGTGCGCACTGGGCTGGCTCAGACCGTGCTGGTCGTGTCCCACCGGCCGCGGGTGCTGGACGGGGCCGATCGCCTGGTGGTGCTGGAGCGCGGGGTCGTGATGGAGACGGGAACACCAGCGGAGCTGCGGGAACGCCGCGGCGCCTACAGCCGCCTGCTCCTTGGAGGAGGCAGCACTGGGCAGCCCGAGCCCCCCAGGGTGGGCAGCGAGCAGGGGGCTGCATCTGGCAGGGAGTAAAGGGGAATCGGCCCCAGTGTCCCCATTCCCGGTGTTTGTGTCCCCAGCCAGCTCCTGCTGTCCCCAGTCACGGTGTCCTGTGAGTCCCTCATCCCCACATCCTCAGGATCCCAGCTCCCTGTGTCCCCCATGTCCCCTCTGTGTCCCCCAGGCCCGCCCATTCCCTGGGTGTGTCTGTGTCCCCTGTGTCCACCATGTCCCCATGATCCCTGCTCCCCGTGTCTGCTCCTGGACGTGGGACACGGGGTGGGAAATCAATCCCAAGGAATGGATCTGGGCATGGGTGTCACGTCCTCATCTCACTCCTGCTGTGCTCACTCCAAGCTCCTGATGTCCCCAGTCCTTTCCCAGTGTCCCTGTCCCCAGTGTCTTCATCCCAGTTCCCAATGTCCCCTTTTCTATTCCTCGTTCCCTGAGAGGAAGTGTTGAGCACTGGAGGAGGGAACTGGGATTTATTGCCCAAACCAGGGTATTTTTACATGAGAAATAAAACATTTTGAACAACTGTAATTCTTGTGTTTAAAACATGGGAAAAGAGGAAGTCAGTCTGTTGGGAAGGGCTGCTGTTGGGAACAGCAGGATGAGCTCTGCCAGCGATTTGTGGCTTTCTGCAGGGAGAGGGAAGGGGTTGGACCTGGCACATTCAGCTGGTGATTCCTGCCGGGATGAGAGTGAGGGTCGGTGTCACCTGTCCCTGTCCCCATCCCATGGGCTGGATCTGGCTGAAGAGCCCACAGAGAGCAAGGATCCCACCAGATCCCACTGCATGCGTTGTACCCCAGTCCTGCTCCACCAACACCGCCTGATCTGCTTTGGAATCCCACTCCAATCCATCCCACCTGATCCTGCTCTGGAATCCAGCCCAGACACACTTTAGAATTCCGCCTGATCCCGATCTGGAATCCTGCCCTGGTCTGGAATCCTGCCCTGTATCCCTTCTGGAATCCCACACAGATTCCCCTCTGTACCCCTGATCAAGCAATTGGTTTCTCTGCCTGTTTCTGCACAATGAGAGGATCCGTGAGATTCCAGCATGGATCACACACCAGGATTCACCTGCAGGGAGCTGATCCAGAGCTGGATCTGCCTCTGTGTTGGGTCACATGTGGGGCTGAGGGGCACAGGAGATGGAGACCACTCACCCCGATGTTTTTGTGGCAAGAGAGGGTTTTATTTTCCACTCCCTCCTTTATACAGAGCATTTGAAAGGCCTGGCCTGGATGCTGTCATGGTTTGAGCTCCACACCCCTTTGGGTCCTGGGCCACTGAAATGCCTGCAGGCTTAGGAGAGATCAAATTGGCCAAAGCCCTCGTCACTGAGCCCAGGGCTGGCAATGTGACATTAACATCTCACCCTTTCTTTTCCATAAATTTTGATTTGCATTATAGCTGCAGCATTTATGTCCAGGACCTAGGGGAGAGCTCAGGTAAATATGCAATTTACTTGTAAAAACAACAAACCATTTAAGAGAAATGGAGAAAACAAAACAGTCTGTAAGAACAAGAATCATTCAACCCTTATTAAAGGAAAAAAACAACTCAAAACCTAGGAAACAATCTGTAGGCAAGGAAAACAGTTTGTAAACAGGGAGATAATTTGTAAACAGATGAATCTTCCTGTGAGCTGCAGTCCCAGATTTCCATGAGGTTGCCATCACAGGGCTCTGTGTCTGCTGAGGGTTTATCAGGAGGTGCTGCCAGGATGCAGAGCAGGCTGGATGCACCTGGCAGGTGCCCACCGTGTCCCCAGCCCCAGGTAATGAGATCCCAGGGACCCCCCATGTGTGGGTAAGGAGATCTCGTGCCATCACCTTGGGTTTGGGCAGCTGAGCATCACATGATTGCATTGATAAGGGGTGATTTAGCATAACTGGGTTCTGGGATTTTCCTAATAAGTGATTTAATGTGTATAGAGCTTCAGCTATTCTACTCTGTGGAGTCTTTTAAAAATTTTTAAAATTTATTTATTTTTTTATTTTGTGATGCACCTGGCAGGTACCCACCGTGTCCCCAGCCCCAGGTAATGAGATCCCAGGGACCCCCATGTATGGGTAAGGAGGTCTCGTGCCATCACCTTGGGTTTGGGCAGCTGAGCATCACATGATTGCATTGATAAGGAGTGATTTAGCATAACTGGGTTCTGGGATTTAATATATAAATATATATATATATTTTTAGTGTATAGAGCTTCAGCTGTTCTACTCTGTGGGGTCTCACACACACTTCCCTTTTGTTTATTCAATCTCCCTTTCCAGGCACCACGTGCTCTCTCCACTATTGCTTGTCCAGTTGGTAACTGAGGGGTGCTGGTTTGGTGTGAGACACCCCAGAGCTGCAGAAATTGCCAGGTTTTCTGTGAGGCGTGTGCAGGCCAGCTGTCAGTTCTGATGGTGTGAGGAATGCCCAAGGCTGCAAAAGCTGATTGCCAGTGTGCCAGGGCATCCCATCCTCCTTGCCCTGTGTGTGCTGCAGCCCACATTGATGAGGAAAAGGTGACAATTGAGGCAGGGGTGTATTTTAAACAGCCGGATTCAGGGATGTGTGTGACAGCAGCGTGCCAGATTTGCAAAGCACGCAGTCCACGAGGGCTCACTCCCATCTGCAGTGGTGCAGAGTGACCTTGACAGCACAGATGTTAACAATATTACAAACCTCTGTGTTGGACAGCTGAAACTGCTGCTGCAGAGCTCGAGCATCTTGGTGGAAAAAACTGTGCAATGCCTTTGCTTGTGCCAGCACATCTGGCTGTGGTGCTGTTCCAGCAGGGCCGGCCAGCAGATCTGCTCTGGCATTGCCCTCTGGGATAAAATCTGGTAAATTTGTGTGGCTCCTGATGTGTAGGATGGAGTACAGGTAAGTCCTGGCCTGGATGGTTAGACACAGGAATTTTAGCAATTTAAACAATTGTGCATTATCAATTTGTTTTAGTGCTGCTTGGTCTGACCTTTGTGCGATGTCAGCCACGTTTGCAGAATCAGTTGCGACATTTAGGGGAGTGTCCTGGTTTAGGGCAAATTTGGGAGAAAACCTCCAAAGGGGCCCCTCCAGAAAGCAAAAACACACAGCCCCTCCCCACAACCGGGTGGGGAAGGATTCCTTGGAGAGAAGTGGAAAGAACCTGTTTATTTAACAAGCACAGCACCCCCAGCACACAAAATGAACAATATCAGGTGACAACACTCTTTCACCACTCTGAAAAAGATGACAAATTCAGAAAGTCTCTCTTGGGGGTGGTCGCTCTGTTATCAGTCCCTCCCGTGCTGGGGCAGCTGCTGCAGCCACAAGGTGCAAACTCTCGGTGTTTCCAGGTCCCAGTCCGGAGCAGGTTTGAGTAGGTTCAAAAAAAGAAAAGGAGAAACAGTCCAGGGAAAAATTCTGACTGCTTAGCTAAACTAACTAATGAACAGAAGCAAGAGCAAGAGCAAAGCAAAAAGCCAAGCAAAAAGCAAAAGCAGCACCATGTACTGCCCTGTCTCTGTGTCCCGCCAGCCATGGGGGAGCGGCTGATAGCAAAAGGAAAACAAAACTTTCACTCTTCAGAGCCAGTCTTGAAGGCACAGAACATGATATTCAGCATCAACAGAACACAGAAATGGGGATACAAGCATCCTAATGTCACCATAGGACAGTCCTGCACCCAAAATTCTGTTTGCATCCTGATTCCTGTCCTGCACCCCGAGTCCCATCCTGTACCCAAACTCTACAGTCCCATACCCCAAACCCAAAGGGGCCCCCAAACCCCAACCCCACCCCTCGTTCATCACCTCATCCCTGTTCCACACCCTGTCCCCAACTCTTCCCCCTCTCCTGGTGGCTGTGCTGGCCCTGCCATGGTCCCCACTGGCCATCATGGTCCCACCACTGTCCCTGCTGGCCATCCTGGTGGCCCTGGTGACCCTACCATTGTCCCTGCTGGCCATCCTGGTGGCCCTGGTGACCCTACCATTGTCCCTGCTGGCCATCCTGGTCCCACCACTGTCCCTGTTGGTCATCCTGGTGGCCCCAGTGGCCCTGCCATGGTCCCCACTGGCCATCCTGGTGGCCCTGGCCACCCTACCATTGTCCCTGCTGGCCATCCTGGTGGCTGTGCTGACCCTGCCATGGTCCCCACTGGCCATCATGGTCCCACCATGGTCCCTGCTGGCCATCCTGGTGGCTGTGCTGGTCCCACCATGGTCCCCACTGGCCATCCTGGTGGCCCTGGTGACCCTACCATTGTCCCTGCTGGCCATTTGGGTGGCTGTGCTGGCCCCACCATGGTCCCCACTGGCCGTCATGGTCCCACCACTGTCCCTGTTGGCCATCCTGGTGGCCCCAATGGTCCTGCCATCATCCACGCTGGTGGCCACAGTGTCCCCCCATTGTCCCTGGTACAGGTGGCCCATCCTGCTGCTCACCAAGGTGGGGCTGGGGTGGTGGCCATGGGGACATGGAAGTGGTCAAGAGGGTGGTGGTGGCCGTGGGGAGATGATGGTGACCATTAGAGGATGGTGGTCAAGGGGATGGTGGTGGCCATGGAAGGGTTGGCCACAGAGGCCAGTAGGAAGCTGGTGGCCATGGGAGGCTTGGGCACAGACTGGTGGCCACAGGGGAACAGTGGTGGCCATGGGGACATGGAAGTGGTCAAGAGGGTGGTGGTGGCCATGGGGAGATGATGGTGACCATAGGATGGTGGCCATGGAAGGGTTGGCCACAGAGGATGCTGGTGGCCATGGGGGGCTTGGGCACAGACTGGTGGCCACAGGGGAACAGTGGTGGCCACGGGCAGCACTGACCATCCTGAGCACCAGCAGTGATGCTACCAGGAGGTCCAGGAGCTCCTGGCTGGCCGGGACACTGCAGACATTGAACGGTGAGATGTCCCCAGGGCCACCTCGGTCATGTGGTTTGGGGACACGGTGCCACCCCCCGCTTGTCCCCAGGGAGGACCTGTCCCTGGGGTGACAGTGGGGAGGAGCAGGGAATAAAGGGTAGCATCAAAGGGACAGAATCGTGGTGGCAGTGGGGATGTGTTGTCCTTGGCCATGGGACACCCCGTGGCATGGACATAACCCATGGACTTGTCCCCTAGGCCACTTGTCACCATCCATGGCCATGTCCCCCATGTCCTCATCCATGGCCATATAGCCCCATGTCACCGTTTATATCTGTGACACCCCCCCATGCCCAACATCACCATCCACAGCCATGTCCTTGTCCATGTCCTTGTCCCCATCCCCACCATGTCCCCATCCCCACCATGTCCCCATCCCCACCATGTCCCCACCATGTCCTTGTCCCCATCCCATCCCCACCATGTCCTCACCCAAGCCCTTGTCCCCATCCCCACCATGTCCTTGTCCTTGTCCCCATCCCCACCATGTCCCCACCATGTCCCCATCCCCACCATGTCCCCACCATGTCCTTGTCCTTGTCCCCATCCCCACCATGTCCCCACCATGTCCTTGTCCCATCCCCACCATGTCCTTGTCCTTGTCCCCATCCCCACCATGTCCTTGTCCTTGTCCCCATCCCCACCATGTCCCCACCCCCACCATGTCCTTGTCCTTGTCCCCATCCCCACCATGTCCCCACCATGTCCTTGTCCCCATCCCCACCATGTCCTTGTCCATGTTCCCATCCCCACCATGTCCTTGTCCTTGTCCCCATCCCCACCATGTCCCCACCATGTCCTTGTCCCCATCCCCACCATGTCCTTGTCCATGTTCCCATCCCCACCATGTCCTTGTCCTTGTCCCCATCCCCACCATGTCCCCACCATGTCCTTCTCCATGTCCCCATCCCCACCATGTCCCCACCATGTCCTTGTCCATGTCCCCATCCCCACCATGTCCCCACTGTGCCCTTGTCCATGTCCCCATCCCCACCATGTCCCCACCATGTCCCACAATGTCACCATCCGTGTGTTAGCTAAATGTCTTTATATTTACCCCGATGTTGGGTGAAGGATGAAGGAAAATGAAGGAAAATCAAAGCCAAAATGAAAGCATTTACATGTCTATGCTGGCTGAGTGCTTGGGTGGGTAGAAAGGACCTTTTTTAAGAGGAGTTTCCACTCCAATGTCTCCAAAATCTTGGTTTTTTGCCCCAGCCCGTCACCATTTGGCTGTGGAAGATGCTGGTGGGCCAGAGAGAATTAGAATCATGGAATGATTCGGGTTGGTGACCTCCAACACCATTTGTAATTCCTGGATGCCACCCAAAGCAATGATTGCAACAGGTGAGACTTTTCTGGTGTCAAAAGTAAAATAAATGTGCCGTCCACTATGAAATTCTGACCTTGGTTTGCATCCCCATGGATTTTTCTCTGGCTGTGCCCAAGTGCCCAAGGGGAGCCAGGAAGATGTGGAGACCACCAGCCAGGTGTCTTCCCAAGGTGGATCACCAGGACCATGGGTGACCAAGTCTCTGCCCAGCGAGGGTCACTGTGGACCATCCACGGGGGTCCTCCAAGGGGGGATGGAGGTGAAGCAGCACTCAAAGCTCTTCTGTCACCACAGGACACAAAACGAGTGCACACACTGCTGCTCTCAAGGGGAAGAAAAGAAAGTTTATTTTCTGACTCCAACATTTATAGTTTTCTAAAGGTGACCGTGGATTGGAGGGTGAGAGTGCCACCTTTCCAACTAACAGTGCATCAAATTTTTCTTCTTCTATAAAAGAATCCAGAACAATAAGTCATTTACAGGAAGTGTGTGAGAAGGTTTGCCACAAGAATGTAAACATCAGAAGGCTGAGAAAATCTTAAAAAATCAAGGTGCCACTCTTCCTGCACACAGGGCACTTGTAGGGCATCCCTTACTGCTGCCTCCCTTGGTGCTGGGAGTTCTGGGAGAAGCTCTTCCCATGACAGTGGAACCCTGGAAAATGTTAAAGACAGAACTCTAAAATGCTAGGCTTTGTGTTTTCTCAGATCACTGCACCTGCGTAAGCAGTATGATAAATGATATAATGGTTAGCTGTGATGATTGTTTAGTAATTAAGTATAATTATTATATAACCATAAGAAGAATCATGAGAAAGTATGTTGGAAATTTAACGGGGGCTATGTTTAGCTGAAATCCATGTATACAATAGCACAATGTAAGTTTAATAATTAACATGAAAGTTATGTAACGATAGAGTATAAAACACCTTCACCTCGAATGTATGGTCGGAATCAGATTTGGGTTGCAATACCCCAATTCCCAGAGCTCTTAATAAAAAGCACCGCATACAATCACTCCGTGATTCTGTGGTTTTGAATGCTAACACCCACACTTGGGACACTGTCAGGGCCTCTCCCCAGCGTGGATCCACTGGTGGGCAAGGGTGGAGTTTTTCCTGAAGCCCTTCCTGCAGTGGGGGCAGCAGAAGGGCCTCTACTCTGTGTGAACCTGCTGATGCTTGAGGAGACGGTACCGGCTCTGAAACCTCTCCCCACACTCCCCACACTCGTAGGGCCTCTCCCCAGTGTGGATCCTCTGGTGGACACTCAGGCCAGAGTGGTCCACAAAGCTTTTCCCACACTCCCCACACTTGTAGGGCCTCTCCCCAGTGTGGATCCTCTGGTGGGCATTCAGATGGTAGCTCTGCCTAAAGCTTTTCCCACATTCCCCACACTCGTAGGGCCTCTCCCCAGTGTGGATCCACTCAAGGGTGGAGTTTTTCCTGAAGCCCTTCCTGCAGTGGGGACAACAGAAGGGCCTCTACTCTGTGTGGATCTGCTGATGCTTGAGGAGACGGTACCGGCTCTGAAACCTCTCCCCACACTCCCCACACTCGTAGGGCCTCTCCCCAGTGTGGATCCTCTGGTGGGCAGTCAGGCTGGAGCGCTTGATGAAGCCCTTCCCACACTCCCTGCACTTGTAGGGCCTCTCCCCAGTGTGGATCCACTGGTGCAGGATCAGCCTTGTGCTCTCCCCGAAGCTTTTCCCACATTCCCCACACTCGTAGGGCCTCTCCCCAGTGTGGATCCTCTTGTGGACACTCAGGCCGGAGTGGTCCACGAAGCTTTTCCCACATTCCCTGCACTTGTAGGGCCTCTCCCCAGTGTGGATCCTCTGGTGGGCATTCAGATGGTAGCTCTGCCTAAAGCTTTTCCCACATTCCCCACACTTGTAGGGCCTCTCCCCAGTGTGGACCCTCTGGTGCACAACCAGTCTGGAGTTCTCGATGAAGCTCTTGCCACACTCTGAGCACGTGTAGGGGCACTCCCCAGAGTGCATTGTCTGGTGGATGAGCAGGCGAGAGCTGTCACGGAAGCCCTCCCCACATTCCCCACACACAAAGGGTCGGACCCCAGTGTGGGTCATCTGGTGGAGCTTCAGGCTGGAGCTCCTCCTGAAGGCTTTCCCACATTCCCCACATTTATAGGGCCGTTCATTGGTGTGGATCCTCTGGTGGGCAATCAGGTTGGAGCTGTTCCTGAAGCCCTTCCCACACTCCCCACACTTGTGGGGCCGCTCCCCGGTGTGGATCCTCTGGTGGGTGAGCAGGTGGGAGCTCGTGAGGAAACTCTTCCCACATTCCTCACACTCGTGGGGCCGCTCCCCGGTGTGGATCCTCTGGTGGGTGATCAGGTGGGAGCTCCTGGAGAAACTCTTCCCACATTCCAAGCACTGGTGGGGCTTCTTGCCACCGTCAAGCTGCTCATGGAGCACCAGCTCAGAGCTCTGGCCAGATCTCTGTCCACCTTCCTGGCACAGGCTGGGTGTTTCCTCCTCAGAGCACCCTGGGCTGGGTTTGGAGCCTTTCCTCCTCTGGGATCTCCGGGGCTTTTCCACTCCTTTGGATTCCTGTGCCCTGGAGCTGCTCAAGACGGCCTCTGCCCCGAGGTTCTGCCGTGGGGATTTGTCCTGCCTGGTCTCCATGCTCAGCTCCTTCCCTGGGGGAGGAAGGACAAGGAGAGGATGGGATTTGCCTCCGTGCCAGAGGGAAGGGGAAGGAGATCCCCCAGTGCATCCCTGGCTGGAGAGCACCAGCAGTGGGGCTGTCCTGGGCTGGGAGAGGGAGCAGGACAGAGGGGAAAGGGGCACTGACTTCCTCCTCACCTGCCTCAGTGCCCCGGGGCATCTTCCTCTTCCTCATGGCCTTCTCCTCTATCCAGATGAGGTTTGGGAATGGGAAATCCTGGTTTGGGGGATAAACAAGATGTGAGTGCATTGCCTTCGATGGTCCCACTGGCCAAGTCCATCTCTAGAAGTCAGTGGGTGTCTGGTGGCCAGAAATACCTCCAAAAATCAGGAATTCCAAAACCTCTCCCAGGAGTTCCCTGTTTCCAGTGTCCTCACTTTGGGGTTATGGGGGTCCCTCTCCTCAGAGCTGCTGGGGGGCCTGTGAGTCCTGGGCATTCCCCCTCTGCCAGGTCCTGCTCAGACATGCTGAGGGGGTTTTGGGGGTCCCAGGGCTCATCCTGCCCTGATTCTGTGAAAATTGTTTTCACAGAAATTTTTTCAAAATTTTCACAAATTGTGATTTGTGCCAATTGGCAGTGGAATCAGCAAATGCTCCCATCTGCTGCGTCCAAAACAGACACAAAGAAAGGTTTTGAAACTTTCTGACCAAACAGCCAAATAAAGCATCAAAATCAAAGAAGTACAGCAGAGCAAAAGAGATGAGGCAGCAAGGCAGATGATGCTTAGAATATAATAGAGGAAGTTGGGGTAAAGCTAAGAGATACTGCAACAAAGCAATTAAATAAATAAAAAGTTTGATGCACTTGGCAAAATCATGCAGCAGACACCAGTGTAAGGCCTCCCTCCAGCCAACCACAAGCAGGACAGGAATCCATGGCCACCTGGAAAGAGTATGAAATTACTGCTCCCAGCTTATGGATTTTTGCTGATTTGGGCTAAGCAAGCACATTAGAAATGCTTTGTAGGCTTAAAAACAGTAAATACACTTTACTGAAATGTGTGTGCTATGAGTGGAGCAGTGACTCCCCTCTCATCCAGTGCTGCTTGACTGCTTTAAAATTAAAGGTATGGAAATAAAATTCAGATTGACTATTGAAATTTTATATCAGCTGTTCCAGGGTCCCCTTTCTCCAGCATCCCTCCACTCCAGGCACTCAGTGCTTCCCCTGCTCCCCTCTGCACTCCTGAGAGATCCAAAAATATCTCCTTATCAAATAAATAAAAAATACCTCCCTCAGCAACACCAAAATCTATCTGGGACTCGAGTCCTGTGAAAAACGGCAATCACTTGTTTTTAAAATTTTAAAAGTTTAATAGTAATAAAATGGTTATAAAAATAGTAATACAATTAGAGTAATAATAATAATTTGGACAGTTTTAATTAGGACAATATGAGACAACAAATACAAAGAATTACAGACCCCCGTTAACAAAGGATTAACCCTTTAGAACAACAGCCTGTTGCATATTCATACACTTCATACATGATGATAAATTCCATTCAAACACAGGATTCTGTCTGGTCATCACTAACTTCTCCCTTCTAATCCTAACAGCTCCTTTGAGGTGGGAAGAAGTTCATTTCTTTTGATAAGAAGGCAATAAATTATTTTCTCTGAAAGATTCAGGTGTCCTGTGGCTGCTGTCTGGTGTGAGTGCCTCATTCCTCTCTTTAAAAAAACCCCACTAACATAGTTCTTATTTTAACTACAAAAGTCACCTTTTAATTACAAGACTACATTTATTATTAAAACGTTAATACAGCACTACTAATCAATACATCAAAATACACATGGTAAATGTGAAAAATGCATGTATTTTATGATTGGCTTTTTGCAAATATTAAAATGAATATTATATGTGTTGTGTTAGGAAGTAATGCTGTATTCATTCTCTTAAGTACTGTGTTAAATATAGTTTTAGGTTATAAAAATTGTTAAAATAGAAACTGTGCTATGTAGGATGATTTGTTTAACAGAAAGGTCTTGCAGCAAGATAGCAGCCACAGGACACCTAAATCTTTCAGAGAAAGGGAATTTATTTCTCTTATCAGAAGAAACTAATTTCTTCATGCTTTCTCAGCCATTAAAATGCCATCAGGATTCAGAGGAAGAAGCTGACACTGCCCAGACAGAATCCTGTGTTTGAATGGAATTTATACATCATGCATGAGGTGTATGAATATAAAACAGGTTATTGTTTTTAAGGGTTAATCCTTTGTTGGCAGGGTTCCTTTTTTGGGCTTATTTTGCCCAGAAAAAGGTACCTGGACATCCGTAACTCTTTGTATTTGTTGTCTTGAATTGTCCTAATTCAGATTGTCCAAATTATGAATTACTCTAATTGTATTAGTATTTTTATAACCATCTTATTACTATTAAACTTTTAGAATTTTAGAAACAAGTGACTGGCGTTTTTCACACACCATAAGCACGCGTGCCTCTGCTTAAAGCAATGCTTGTTTATTTCAAATACAATGCCTGCTTGTAGGCCTTAAAACACAACACACAGAGCTCCATTATTAAGCTTTAACCTTCCTGGTATCTTGCTAGATAAAATTTCTGCAGCTTAGACAGTTATTTAGACATGGGTTAACACACAGGCCATTGTTCTATTTGCCCTTGCTTTTTCTACAGTTTAGATAATTTTTTGGCTGCTGCTTTAGCTCTGCTCACAGCTCTGCTGTACCTGAGGCCTTTTGCAGCTTTCCCAAAAATCTCCAATTTTATGGATTGTGAAAAACACCAATCACTTGCTTCTGAAATTGTGAAAAGTTTAATAGTAATAAAATGGTTATAAAAACAGTAACACAATTAGAGTCATAATAATTTGGACAATTTAAATCAGGACAATATGAGACAATAAAAGCAAAGAGTTACAGACGTCCGGGTACCTTTTTCTGGGCATCATGAGCCCAAAAAAGGACCCCCATTAACAAAGGATTGACCCTTAAAAACAATAACCCATTGCATATTCATACACTTCATCTATGATGCATAAATTCCATTCAAACACAGGATTCTGTCTGGTCAGTGTCAAATTCTTCCTTCTAATCCTAACAGCGCCTTCAAGGCAGGAAGAAATTAAGTTTCTTCTGATAGGAAGGCAATAAATTCCCTTTCTCTGAAAGATTTAGGTGTCCTGTGGCTGCTATCTCACTGCATGTCCTCTCTGTTAAACAAAGCATCCTACATAGCAGAGTTTCTATTTTAACAATTTTTATAACCTAAAACTCTATTTAACACAGTACTTAAGAGAATGAATACAGCATTACTTCCTAACACAACACATATAATATTCATTTTAATATTTTCAAAAAGCCAATCATAAAATACATGCATTTTTCACATGGATTCCCACAGCAAATATCCGCATAGAGCCATACGATAATATAATATTCATTTTAATATTTGCAAAAAGCCAATCATAAAATACATGCATTTTTCACATAAGAGAATGAATACAGCATTACTTCCTAACACAACACATATAATATTAATTTTAATATTTGCGAAAAGCCAATCATAAAATACATGCATTTTTCGCAAGGATCAAGCAAGTCCTGACAAACCATGGCTCTGCCTTGATTTCCCTCTGCTCGGGGTCAGTTCAGAAGGAAGGTTTCCTACTGCAGTCATGGAGAAAATATTGAAAAGAGATTCTAATGTGAAAAATGCATGTATTTTATGATTGGCTTTTCGCAAATATTAAAATTAATATTATAGCTGTTGTGTTAGAAAGTAATGCTGTATTAATTCTCTCAAGTACCGTGTTAAATATAGTTTTAGGTTATAAAAATTGTTAAAACAGAAACGATGCTATGTAGGATGCTTTTTTTAAAGAAATGACTTGCAGCGAGATAGCAGCCACAGGACACCGAAATCTTTCAGAGAAAGAGAATTTATTGCTCTCTTATCAGAAGAAATGAACTTCTTCCTGCCTCAAAGGCACTGTTAGGATTTGGAGGAAGAAGATGACGATGACCAGACAGAATCCTGTATTTGAATAGAATTTATACATCATGTATGAGGTGTATGAATATGCAACAGGCTGTTGTTTTTAAGGGTTAATCCTTTGTTAACGTGGGTCCTTTTTCAGGCTCGTGCTGCCCAGAAAAAGGTACCCGGACGTCTGTAACTCTTTGTTTTTGTTGTCTCGTATTGTCCTAATTCAAATTATTCTAATTATTACTACTCTAATTGTATTACTATTTTTATAACAATTTTATTACTATTAAACTTTTAAAATTTTAAAAACAAATGACTGGCGTTTTTCACAGCAAATATCCGCACAGCGCCAAACAATATGCACTTCTCACAACTCCGGAATCGGCAGGGTCCAAACCCCAGCAAAATCCCCTTTCCACCCTCACAAAAAACCCTCCCGGAGCTGCCGCTTCCCCTCGGCCTCACCTGCGGGCTGGGGGCAATGCGATCGGCCGGGCCCAGCCGAGCCCCGCAATGCTCCTTCCCGGGCCCTGCTCCTCCTCGGGCTGCTCCTGTTCCTGCTCCTGCTCCTCCTGTTCCTGCTCCTCGTTCCTGCTCCTCTTCGTGCTCCTCCTGTTCCCGCTCCTCTCCGTGCTCCTCCTGTTCCTGCTCCCCTTCGTGCTCCTCGTTCCTGCTCCTGCTCCTCCTGTTCCTGCTCCTCTTCGTGCTCCTCCTCGGGCTGCTCCTCTTCGTGCTCCTCCTGTTCCCGCTCCTCTCCGTGCTCCTCCTGTTCCTGCTCCCCTTCGTGCTCCTCGTTCCTGCTCCTCCTCGGGCTGCTCCTCTTCGTGCTCCCCCTGTTCCTGCTCCTCTTCGTGCTCCTCGTTCCTGCTCCTCCTCGGGCTGCTCCCCTTCGTGCTCCTCCCGTTCCTGCTCCTCTTCGTGCTCCCCCTGTTCCCGCTCCTCTTCGTGCTCCCCCTATTCCTGCTCCTCTTCGTGCTCCCCCTGTTCCCGCTCCTCTTCGTGCTCCTCCTGTTCCTGCTCCTCCCCTTCCCCTCCCCTGTCGGATCATTAGTTTGTCAAAATGACCCTGAGAAAAGTTCCAAAGTCTCTTTTTCCCAGCCCAGCGCTTAAAGAAGGAGTCAGAGCTCTTTATCTCTCGGTCTCAAGGTTGTTTATTAATTCTTATCTAAAAAATTTTCTTTCTGCCCAGCAGGGATCTGCTCAGCAGGGCAGCCACAGGCACTCTGCCTGCCCCTGGGGTGGTGTTATGTCTTTATACTAAAAACTACATGTACAATGTTTACAATTACTTTCCAATACCCATCACCTATGTTAGACAGTGAGCTTCTACCCTAAACCAATCTCTAAGTGCCAACATCACAGCAGAAGATGGAGGCCAAGAAGAAGAAGGAGAAAGGCTGGACACACCCAGTTCCCTCCATCTTGCCCCCTGAACCCCCATACCAAAACCCCTAAAATCTACTTTTCCACCCTGTGATAAGTTCACTAATATTCTACTTAAACTGTTGTGGCTTGCTGGTGTTCATACAAGGTTGGTAATTTGCTCCACGGGTCATAATCAAACCCACAGGGGCATTTTGGGCTCTGTGCCAGGGTCTCTGAGCCCCCTGGCAGGGTCTGGGCTGCTCAGGACAGCCAGAGGGATGTGCTGGGTCCCGACACTCTCCCTGCCCTTCCTCCCGCCCCGAGTCCGGATCCCCTTTTGCTCCCCCTCTGCCCCCCGGCCACGGCAGCGCCGGCTCTGGGGTGTTGGGGAATGTGATAAATAGGCATGATTCGTGCTGATAAAATTGAAACAATAATCAATATTGGTACAGTAATTATATTGATTATTATATGTGATGAATAGGTATGATTCGTGCTGATAAAATTGAAACAATGATCAATATTGGTACAGTAATTATATTGATTATTATATGTGATGAATAGGTATGATTCGTGCTGATAAAATTGAAGCAATGATCAATATTGGTACAGTAATTATATTGATTATTATATGTGATGAATAGGTATGATTCGTGCTGATAAAATTGAAACAATGATCAATATTGGTACAGTAATTATATTAATTATTATATGTGATAAATAGGTATGATTCGTGCTGATAAAATTGAAACAATGATCAATATTGGTACAGTAATTATATTAATTATTATATTAACTGGGAATAATAAAAATAGTTAAAAGTGGTAATGCCAAAGAAGAGAGGGAGAGCAGGGGCTCCACCCCCCCTCTCCCGGCAGATGTTCACAAGGACAGGAGGAAAGAAGCTGAAGATACAGTTGCTAAAAATGAGCAGAAAGGAAGCAAAACCTGGTTGGGTCCCAGAAAATGCTAATTATAAGGGATTTATTGCTTTGATATGTAGATATAGTGATATGTTAGTCTTGGCTTACATTGTACTGGCTTGGTGTGCATGTGTAACCCAAAGGTGAATTAAAGGACACAGAGGAAGACTACGAAATCTTCATCAGGCGACCCCCAAAGACTTGTGCGACCACCAAACTGAGTGGTGGCGCATGCGTGGAAAAGGTGGTGATGAGGGCAGAGATAGAAATATGACGAATTGAAAATAGGAGGAGATGGTATTAACCCATGGCATACAAGGGGGGAATTTTTACTTGGCAAGCTTGTAGGTGAGGTGGCAAGGGTCCCAGAACCCTGCACTCTGTACCCCGTGGTTATCTTTTGCTTATGCGCTATTATTTGAACTAAATTATCCCTTATTTACATATTTTCTAAACTATTTAATTAAAATTGCTGCTATCTCAAATATTGTTTGGTTTTTTTTATGAAGGGATAATTGGGCCAACATAAAATGAAGCTTTGATATCCCTTAGTTACTGAACAACGGGAAAACAACGGTGTGGCCGGCTGAAGGTGATCCCCCGTTGATGAAACAACACCCTCTGCTTGCAGGCAGGTCCCAGGGTCAGAGCAGCCCCTACAGAAGGGGCCCAAAGAGGAGTTTTTAGGGTTTAAAATGTAGCACAGTGTGGTAATGTAGTGATTCCTATGGGCGGTATGGAAATGCTGTAGGATTTGTGCATTGTACTAGATTGGTTAGTGAGAATCAGAATGTTCAACACAGAAGAAGATTTATTGTTTGTAACGGGAACTTCGCTGTCTTAGCTCTTACCTCTCTTACTCTTGCTCTTACCTCTTGTCTCTTAGCTCTTGCCTTTTACGCTCTTACCCCTTTTTCTTTCTTATGCTTTTACTCTCTCACCCTCTCATCCTCTCTACCCCTCTCTTCTCTCAGGCCTGCTCCGAGCTGTGGCTGCAGCTCCCAGCAGGGCCCTTTGCAATAAACCCCAAATCCCAGCAGGGCCCTTTGCAATAAACCCCAAATCCCAGCAGGGCCCTTTGCAATGAACCCCAAATCCCAGCAGGGCCCTTTGCAATAAACCCCAAATCCCAGCAGAGCCCTTTGCAATAAACCCCAAATCCCAGCAGAGCCCTTTGCAATGAACCCCAAATCCCAGCAGGGCCCTTTGCAATGAACCCCAAATCCCAGCAGAGCCCTTTGCAATAAACCCCAAATCCCAGCAGGCCTTGCACCCAGGCCCTTTGCAATACACCCCAAATGCCAGCAGGGCCCTTTGCAATAAACCCCAAATCCCAGCAGGGCCCTTTGCAGTAAACCCCAAATCCCAGCAGGGCCCTTTGCAATAAACCCCAAATCCCAGCAGGGCCCTGCCCCCAGGCCCTTTGCAATAAACCCCAAATCCCAGCAGGGCCCTGCCCCCAGGCCCTTTGCAATAAACCCCAAATCCCAGCAGGGCCCTTTGCAATAAACCCCAAATCCCATCAGGGCCCTTTGCAATGAACCCCAAATCCCAGCAGAGCCCTTTGCAATAAACCCCAAATCCCAGCAGGGCCCTGCACCCAGGCCCTTTGCAATGAACCCCAAATCCCAGCAGGGCCCTGCCCCCAGGCCCTTTGCAATAACCCCCAAGTTCCAGCCCTGGCTGCAGAGATCTCTCGTCTCCGTCCGTCCCAACCGTGCCACCCCCGTCAATCCTACACTGGGGTAGGGGGAGAAACCCCCAGAGGGGGGTTTAACTACAAGTACAAGTTTAACTACAAGCAGGGGGCTCAGGGCTCGGGGATTAAAGAGGTATTTGTAGTTTTCTTGTTATGTCTAGGCTCTGAAGCAGGGTTTGTCATTGTTGTGAAACCAAGATTTGTCAGGACCCAGGACATCCCTCTGGCTGTCCTGAGCAGCCCAGACCCTGCCAGGGGTCTCAGAGACCCTGGCACAGAGCCCAAAATGCCCCTGTGGGTTTGATTATGACCCGTGGAGCAAATTACCAACCTTGTATGAACACCAGCAAGCCACAACAGTTTAAGTAGAATATTAGTGAACTTATCACAGGGTGGAAAAGTAGATTTTAGGGTTTTTGGTATGGGGGTTCAGGAGGCAAGATGGAGGGAACTGGGTGTGTCCAGCCTTTCTCCTTCTTCTTCTTGGCCTCCATCTTCTGCTGTGATGTTGGCACTTACAGATTAGTTTAGGGTAGAAGCTCACTGTCTAGGATAGGTGATGGGTATTGGAAAGTAATTGTAAACATTGTACACGTAGTTTTTAGTTTAAAGACATCACACCACCCCGGGGGCAGGCAGAGTGCCTGGAACTGTCCTGCTGAGCTGACCTTGGCAGGGCAGGAGAAAATTTTTTACAGATAAGATAAAATAAACAACCTTGAGACCGAGAAATGAAGAGCCCTGACTCCTTCTTCAAGCGCCGGGCTGGGAAACAGAGTTTGGAACTTTTCTCTGGGTCACCCTGACCAGCTAGAGATCCCAACAAAGATTAATCAAGGATTAATCCAGAAATAGATGTTCTAATCTATCCTTGCACTTCTGCTGGTCCCTAGGAAGGCTGCTGGGTGATTTCTGTCTGTGTTCAAATATTTAAAGCAACAACAAATAATCCCACACTTTATATTTCAGATAAATAATTTAATGGCATCCTAACATTGTTTTCACAATCTTTTAATGGGCGTATTTTACTCCTTGTGAAGCTGAAATCTTTTTAAATACAAATATTCTACTGAAATTTTAGAAGTTTCAAAACCATTTAAAACAGTCTGAAAGACAGGTCTAACAGCCATTAAAATGCAAGAAAGAGTAAGAAGACTTAGGAAAGGCTAACATACCTTTTTTGGGTGCTGTGGAATGTAAGTGTGAAGCTTGTGGATAATCTTTGTACAAATTTTGAAACATTTCTTCTTCTGAGACTATGCTCTAATAAGTAAAAAGTTAAAAGTTAAATTAAAAGTTACTTATTCACACTATATTAAAAATACTTTTTCTTTCCCCTTAAGGATATTAAACTATGAAAGAAAAAAAAAAGTTAAGATGTCATTATGAGGCAAAACAGTTCAATAAAAAGAATGTTAATGATGTGCATACAACTGCAATTCCAATAAAGAATTCCAATTCCAAGAAAGAACCAATAAATTAAAAATACACACATAAATATTGGCTTGAATGTGGAAGCCCAAACTCTCTATTTTCATTCCCAGCCCCAGCAGTGAGCACAAAGAGCTGCTCAGCACAGGATTTGTTCTCTGACTCTTACCAGGAGGTCAGTGTGCTCAGAGCTGTCTGACTGAGGCTCCAGCTGCACTTTCTGCTTTTTCCTGCTGCTCTGCTCTGCAGGCAGGTTTGTGCTTCTTCCACTCTGCATTTTATCCACTGGAGCAGTCTCTAGAACATATGTCTGGGAAAGGAAATGTTTCTCTTTTTAGGTTATATTTTATGGGGTAAGTGTGGAATCTAAAGCCAAACTCAGGACCCAGTTTTAGTCTGAGTGTCCAAGAATTCACCTGGGAGAAATGGTGGAACTGTTCTCTTTCCATCCAAACATGGAGCAAAGACCCAAACAAAGTGGGGTGGGGTGGAAATATAATTTTTTATATTAAAGGGGAAGCTATGGAAGAGCTGAGTTTCATGGCACATTGTATTCAAGTTCTCCATGCTTATCTGCAGAAATTCAGGTTATTCTGAGCTGTAGCCACTCCACTGGACTCTATCAAACATCAAAGAAAATGGGAACAAACAAAACTGCAGGAAAAGGCTCTCAGAGAAAGATTGATAGCTGTATCAAGATTGGTGTCACTTAAAATAGACTTTTCAGTAGAAGTTAAACTGAGAAGCTTTGAATGGTCCAGTGCAGTCCTTTTTTAGACAGATAACATCCAAATGCTGCTGGATCCCATTGTTCCAACATGAAAACCACAAGTGAACTCTGACAGGAGGAAGGGTGAGTTCTGCAGTCAGGACTACTTTGATGCTTTGGCCATTTTTACAGCTGGATCAGGTATTTTCTCTTCCATAGAGGGAAAGTGCCTTTACAAATGGACACTTCTAAGACTCAGTAAAGCAATTCTAGAGAGGTAAAAAAATCAACAACTGAGCAAGAAAAATGACACAGTGGGAGCCCTTCCAGAAACTGCTGTCTGATATCTGCATGGAATGGTGTGAGCCTTTAAAATCCCTTCTTAACCCAGGGAAAAAAAATCATCTACAGAGAAGTAAGAAATACAGGCAGAAAAATGCAACAAGAAAAATTCACTGTTGGGAGTTACAAAACTTCAATGTTGGACTGCCCAAGAGGCTTCCTGTACTGAAGGAGACACTTTTTATTTTTATTTTTTTATTTTAGGAATATAATTTGGAGAGTTTCTATTTTTTACATGAATAGATTCACTGCATAGATCTAAAGAAGGTTTAGGAGTCCCAGGAACATAAATTTGTATTTTCTATAATTTAAAAAGTTTGAAGTCAAAAGCATTCCAATGTCTTTTGTTGAATGCAAATAAATTATCATGGCACTCCAATTGATTCTACCCATATAAACACTACCAAATTCTAAAAGCAATTTAAAAGTTGAAGTTACCTTGTGTTTCTTTTCACTTTCAGGAATCATCCTGCCAGAGTGCCCTTTTACAAGATTCTCCTACAAAAGAGTGATGTGACAGCAAGGAAATATTTATTTGAATTCAGCTGTTAAAAATCTTCTTGGAGTAATTACAGAGCACAGTCTGTAATCACAGACTGTTACACAGTTCACACAAAAATATGACCAGGTTAAGCACAACCCCAGCATTCAAAAGTCACTGAAAACCCTAAAAGTTTAGGGAACTTTTTTGCTTTAGCTAGTTAAAATTAACAAGCAAATAACAAAAAAATTAAAATTTTAATTTTAAACAAAATTAACTCAAATAAAGGAGAGTTTTGTTTTGTTTTGTTGTTTATTTATATACAATCTATAATCACAGACTGTTACACAGTTCACACAAATATATGACCAGGTTTAGCACAACCTCAGCATTCAAAAGTCACTGAAAACCCTAAAAGTTTAGGGAACTTTTTTGCTTTAACTAGTTATAATTACTTTAAATAAAGGAGAGTTTTGTTTTGTTGTTTATTTCTATACAATCTATAACCACAGGCTGTTACACAGTTCACACAAATATATGACCAGGTTTAGCACAACCCCAGCATTCAAAAATCACTGAAAAACCCTAAAAGTTTAGGGAATTTTTTGCTGTAGCTAGTTAAAATGAACTCAAATAAATGAGAGTTTTGTTTTGTTGTTTATTTATATACAATCTATAACCACAGACTGTTACACAGTTCACACAAAAATATGACCAGGTTTAGCACAACCCCAGCATTCCAAAGTCTCAGTTTTTCTGTTCAGTTTCATTTCTTATCCAACTCCTCCCCCAGCTCAAGCCCAGGCCACAGCTCTCACCCCCCCTGCTCAGTGAATAAAAAACTCCACCTTTTCTTCCATTGCTCAGTGAATAAAAAACTCCAGCTTTTCTTCCATTGCTCAGTGAATAAAAAACTCCACCTTTTCTTCCATTTCTGCTTCCAGCTGTTCCTTAAGGCAGGACAGTTCACTTTTCAAACATGACAGCTCATTTTCCTACAAACCATTAAATAAAGCACAGGGTTAACTCTGCACAGCCCAGAAAAAGGAAAACAGCCCCAAGTGAGGCAGTAATTAACAGGGACACTCATTAGACACACAAGATAATTCTATTTGCTTTTCAGCCCTGTCCTTGAAGCTTTGCTTTAGCTTGTTTAATAAAGACTGAAGCACTGTGAGAAACAGGTACTTGATCAGAAATGTTCAAGGTAATTCCTCAAACCCTTGGGAGAACAGGGGTGAGAGGGCACAATTCAATATTTCAAACCAAAGTTTCCTATCCAAAGTGGGAAGTCAGAACATGCCACACTGTCTGGGAGAGCAGACACAAACACACTGCTGCTCCAATTTATTTTCAGAACCATTTGGAGTTTTTAGTGCCCAGAATAAGATCTGTTGCAGCAGGTGGGTGGGATTGCTGCTGGTAAAAATGAAAACCACTGGAAAAGTTCCCAGAGAATGTCTCTGGTGGGAAAGACCCCAGAGCACGGCAGGAAAAGAAACTCTCTAAGCAAACTGAGAAAAGATTTTTAGCACAAACTGACTGAAGATCACATCTTTTGTTTCTCTGTGCTGTTGGTGGGCAAGAGGGAGGGATTAGGATAAAAAGGTGGTTTAAAGATTTATTTTAATTTTCATTACTCACTTTTAATTCTATTAGAATAATTTTTTTTGATACTATTTAAGTTTGAATCTGCTTTACCCTCAAAGTGTTTTTCTCCTAATCCTTATCTCAACTCAGTCCTTGAATTTTTCTTTCCCCTCCTCTGTTCAACTACAGCAGAGAGAAATGAGTGAATGTTTTTTTTGTGTGTGCCTGACCCTTAGCCAGTATAAAACCACTGCACTGGGACATCAGCCCCTTCACTGAATCATTGACCATTGCAAAGTGCTCCTTACCAGGGCTCTTTCTGATGAGATCTGCTTTTGCTCTTTCATTTTATAAACTTTTAACTCTGCATCCTTCTCTTCAATCATTTTATCATATTCATTCTGTGTTAAAAAAACCAAACCAACAACAAACTCAAACGTGTGACTAAATGTTACAATTATAGAGTTCTCCAGTCTTAAAACATCATTTGTTCAAACCAGGCTCTTAAGATTGAGAAAGAAAAGATTCACTGATGCTTCTGCAGAAACTGTAAAACAGGAAATGCTCAATTCAAGTTTTATTTTGTGGACAGGCAGAGAGGGCTTTGTTTCTGTGCAGCAATATGTGCTGAGCACTAAGAGCCAGCTGTGCCATCTTTATTCAGGTATCTGCTAAAGATATTGCAAAATGAGGAATAGAAAGGTGAACTAAAATGTGTCAGGCTAAACTGCTGACAGTCACTGAGTAACCTCAGAGAAAGAGGCCAAACTGAGACTGAAAAATATTGCATTCACATGGTATCAAAGGAAGCCTGAATTGAAAAAATCCAACAATCCCAGAAGTTTGGATGAATGGATTTATCTGCCTATAGGAATCTTTTCAAAATCTTCAAATGAATTCGATTTTAGATGATGCAAAGTCCAGCATGTGTTCAGCTTCCTTTTCCCAGGCTCAGGCCTGTTTGTGCCTTTGAAAGGTCATTGAGGTGGTGTCACAGTTATAAACATGGCATTGCCATGGGATCACAATTATAAACATGGCACTGCCATGGGATCACAGTTATAAACATGGCATTGCCATGGGATCACAGTTATAAACATGGCATTGCCATGGGATCACAATTATAAACATGGCATTGCCATGGTGTCACAATTATAAACATGGCACTGCCATGGTGTCACAATTATAAACATGGCATTGCCATGGTGTCACAGTTATAAACATGGCATTGCCATGGTGTCACAGTTATAAACATGGCATTGCCATGGGATCACAGTTATAAACATGGCATTGCCATGGGATCACAGTTATAAACATGGCACTGCCATGGTGTCACAGTTATAAACATGGCACTGTCATGGTGTCACAGTTATAAACATGGCATTGCCATGGGATCACAATTATAAACATGGCATTGCCATGGTGTCACAGTTATAAACATGGCATTGCCATGGGATCACAAGCTATAAACATGGCATTGCCATGGTATCACAATTATAAACATGGCATTGCCATGGGATCACATAAACATGGCACTGCCATGGGATCACAGTTATAAACATGGCATTGCCATGGCATCACAATTATAAACATGGCATTGCCATGGTGTCACAGTTATAAACATGGCATTGCCATGGTGTCACAGTTATAACCATGGCATTGCCATGGTGTCACAGTTATAAACATGGCATTGCCATGGGATCACAGTTATAAACATGGCATTGCCATGGCATCACAAGTTATAAACATGGCACTGCCATGGGATCACAAGTTATAAACATGGCATTGCCATGGGATCACAGTTATAAACATGGCATTGCCATGGTGTCACAGTTATAAACATGGCACTGCCATGGGGTCACAGTTATAAACATGGCATTGCCATGGGATCACAAGTTATAAACATGGCATTGCCATGGTGTCACAGTTATAAACATGGCACTGCCATGGGATCACAGTTATAAACATGGCATTGCCATGGTGTCACAATTATAAACATGGCATTGCCATGGTGTCACAGTTATAAACATGGCACTGCCATGGTGTCACAGTTATAAACATGGCATTGCCATGGGATCACAGTTATAAACATGGCATTGCCATGGTGTCACACCCTGCCAAGCACAGCAAGCAGGAAAATCTCTGACCTTGTGCTTTTCCATCAGTGCCATCATCTCAGTGATCTTGTGCTGACATCTGCCAGCAGTTTCTCTCTGGATCATTGCAGCTTCATCACAAAGCAACCTCATCTTTTCTACCTGTCAGGAATAAATTGCATTTCATTCATCAACATAACAATAGATTTCTTTTAAATCTTAATTTCTTCTCCCCCCTGTGGGTGCAAAGTTTGCAGTCCCTCTTGGGCTTTATTTGCTTTTAAGATCCCTTTCAAATCCCTCATCTTTTCTGCAGATTGTTAAAATGGGCAAGATCAAAGGTACAGCCATGGCAGGCAAGCTCACTGCACACCCAAAGGCCATTTCAAGCACTCTGCCCTAACATTTCACAGCATTACCATCAAAAATGTGGGGGCAGAAAAATCCTAATGTGGGAGAAGTTATAATCAAATTTAACTGTGCTGACTTTATACCAAGGGTAGAATTTCTTTGAATTATATCTTGAAAGAAAGACTTTTTAATAGAGTTCTTATTTTCAAAGACATATTCAAATACTTCAACCTAAGCACCTAATGTGCTAAAGCTTTGCTCACAGGGATTCACAACAAGCTCCATTTATGTTGATAAGACTGTTTATGTTGATAAATATAAGCAGGGACTCTGGCCAATAAAGCTTCATAAAAACATTTTTTATTAAAGAAAATTAAATTGCAGTAAAATTTAACACCTCTCACCTCTTCACGAAGTTTATTTTCATTTACTTTTCTTGTTTCTATGTCTTTTTGATAGATGTCAACTGCTTCCTTATGTTGCTTCTTCATCTTTTCCATCTGTAACTGCAATTTATTCACCTTTGGACAAAGCAGAATTGCTGCTGTTATTTGTTTAGGAATTACTACGTTAATGATTTTTTCTTACCTCTTATTTTTGAGCACAAACACACTGTTACTTTTCAGGTATATGATTGAGTGTTTCCTATTTAAAAGTTCAGGTTTTTTTTAATAAAGAGTTGAACTTTGGCCTGAAGTGAGTTAGAAAATCCTCAAAGGAACAATGGCAACAGCACAGTGGGGAAGGCTGCCCAAGCAGTCACCCTAAATTCTGTGAATGCCCTGGAAAAAAACAAACACAGATGGAGATTTTCTTCCCTCTCTTGTAAATCTGGATCAGATTTCCACAGGTTTTATGGTACATTTTCCTCCCAGCTGTGCATTTTGATTACAGTTTTTCCTTTTAAGTTTATCATATGAATATCCTCAGAAAAGTCCACTTTTCTTCAAGTGCAGCAGCCAAAGCTGGACACAATATTCCCATCAGAGGGATTGCCACTGCAGAACACATTTAAAGAACAGACTAAAAAGAGAAAAAAAAAAAAATATATATATGTCTTTTAAATGCTTTTCTGTTACAATGAGGTTGCTGAACCCTGTTCAGTCCACTATCAACAGAAGAAATAAAAAAGAAAGGAACAGATTGGAAACATCATTAATTGCAATGTGAATCCATCTCTTAAATGTCCAATAGTCAGTGCCCAATGAGTAAAAATGGAAGCATCTTCTAAAAACTGTGAGCTCATTCCTGCAAAGTCTGTGTCCCAGATCCAAAACCCAGCTCAGAATGCATTTAACAAATATTATCATTACTTACAAACACTCACCTCATCCTCTACATGATGTTATTTAAACCTACCTTCCCTTCATAAATATTGCTTTTCTTGCTTTCTGCAGTCATTTTCTTTGCCAGCACCTTATTCTGTTGAAATAAAACAAAACAAGCACTGTACCTTAATAAGTTCATAGAATTATGGCATGGTTTAAGTGCATCACAAATCCCAGCTTTCATCAGGCAAATAACTCCCTGTGGTGCAGCTCAGGTTCCAGAACAATTCTTCAAACAAATGAATGTTCAGCTAATTTCTGTGATAATTACTGTTTCCTCATGACCTGGAGAAAGGCTCCTCCTGAGCAGCAGCAGGGAATAACAAATGAGGTGCAGAATGGGAATTCAAACTAAGATGCTGCAGACAGAAGGTGTGAAGATGTCATGACCAAAAAATACAAGTTATTTATTTTTACAGTGAAGTTACTGCAGTTTGTGCCAGTGCAGAATTCTTTTCTAACAGTGGTAACTGAGATACTCATTACAAGTACATAAATAACACTATGCACTAAATGAAAAAAATAGAAGTTTATTAAAGATAGTATTTTTGTAATTGCTTTTTCAAATTAAGACTCATTTAACAAATCAAGTGATTCCTAAGATGACTCCCTAATTTGCTCAGGGTTAGGATAAGAAAGGAGAATTTTTAAATTACATAGCTGTATCTAAAGACATCACAGCAGACACAAACCTGCTGAAAAGTCAACCCAAAATATAATGTGTTTGTGTATTTGTGAAATTAAAATCTCTGCACACCTGCTGCAGCTCTTCAATGCATTTGGTTTCATTTTCCACCTGCTTCTTTAAATTATTCATCTGAAAGAGATATTTCAGCCATGAATTAGTAAGTTCTACAAATGACTCCCTGTGTGAGCAATTCCTGTAAATGTTCTCACACCTGCACTTGCACCAGTCTGGTTTGTTCCAATGGCACTGAAACACCAGCTGACATGTTAGAATAATCAGAGTTTTAGCCATAAAGTACCACAAGATGTTAATTAATTAGCATATTAATTAATTAGCAGTGAATCAGTTCCTTAGTGGATATGGAATTAAGAAAGAAGAAGAAAAAAACCCCAATATCTTCACAATTTTAAAATACACTGGTATGAAGTTCCCTACATCCATGAAAAAATAAATTTTCCCAAGTATTTTCTAGAATCTTCAATGGCTTTTCCTTTCTCGACATTTCATTTTCAGTACTCTTAACCTGAAATGACAATTGTAAATCTTTGACTTTTACAATAAAATTTTGAAATTTGCTAAAAACCCCAGGTTGCTTTGAACCAACAGAAAGAAAAGTAAAAATGTTTGAATCTATTTAAGCTACAACTCACACTACACATAAAAAGCTAATCCAGAGCCCATCCACCACTGAGGGGGTAGATGAAAAAACAGAAAAGCAGCTTCTCTGTTTGCCTGAAAACAAACAAATCTTTATTTTAAACTCCCAGCAAAGAGTGAAGATGCCAGTGCCTGTGCTTGTCTTTTGGAACAGCAGGGCTCACATGTGGGCACAGCTGGCACAGCTGGCAGCAGAAACCTCTGGCAGAGATCACATCCCCCAGGCACAGCTTTGCAGGGAAAACCCCAACAAAGATTTGACATTGAATGCTGTCCTGCAGGTCCTGTAAGATATTTTCATGACACAGGACATACATTTTCTTCTCTTTCATCCAGTGTACTTCTCATCTCTTCACCTGTCTTTGCCATTTTCTCCTTCAAAGACTCCAGTTCATTTCTAAGTGCCAAATTAACAAGCATTAGTAAATATTTACTGATTGCCTTTAACTTCTTTTCAGCACTTCTAATAAACCCATATTTTATTTTCTAAAAAGAGCTGCTAATGTTGATGGAACTTCATAAGCTGCTCCATGAAAATGTTCTTAAAATGCAGCAACATGCCCAGGAAGTCAATATGTGAACTGTCCATGCTCCTTTGAAGTAGGAAAAGCTGTTCCAGGAAAATTTTCCAAGGAAAATCCATCCTGGCCTGGACTATTGGAATGCACTGTGAAACATGGGAGCTGCCTGTCTGCTGAACTGGGGATACAGAGAGTTTGCCTGAAAACAAACAAATCAAGTGATTCCTAAGATGACTCCCTAATTGCCTTTAACTTCTTTTCAGCACTTCTAATAAACCCCTATTTTATTTTCTAAAAAGAACTGCTAATGTTGATGGAACTTCATAAGCTGCTCCATGAAAATGTTCTTAAAATGCAGCAACATGCCCAGGAAGTCAATATGTGAACTGTCCATGCTTCTTTTAAGTAGGAAAAGCTGTTCCAGGAAAATTTTCCAAGGAAAATCCATCCTGGCCTGGACTATTGGAATGCACTGTGAAACATGGGAGCTGCCTGTCTGCTGAACTGGGGGTACAGAGAGTAACTCTGATCCAGATTTGCCTTGTCACATTGCATCCATAACCTTCAACTTCCATTTGAGTTTCCCTCACACCTGAGATGTCTCATGCAAAACAAGGCAGCTCCTGCTGTGCAATACAAACTGATGGCAAACATTGCTCCTGCAGCAATTGGTGTTTCTAATCTGAGAAAATTTCTATTGGCCAACAGCAATTCTGAATAGTTTCTGTTTAGCTATATAATCTAGAAAAACATTAATCAAAAAATCCCAGAAAGCAGCATTTGAACACAACCAACTATTTCAGTCTACTTCCTTTAACAATATCAGATATTAATATTTGTTTTTACTTGCCTTAGCTTGCTATTTGCCTCTTCTAGGTTTTCAACTAACTGCTTTGCATTTTCTTCTTTTTTCTTACTCTCCTAAATAAAGACCCATGTGTCAGCAAAGAAATAAAATTCAAAGTGACTTCTTAAAAAACCCAAAGACATCCAAAGCACACTGGCCTGCCTTGTTCACAAGTGTAAATACACTTCCTTTCCAGTTCAAACAGAAAAATAGCTCAGGTGCTCTACAGACCCAAGTCATGTTGCAGCTCATCATCTAACTTGGAAAACTGAGTAATTTGTCACACTGACTATTGTCCTTTCAAGAAAGCTGGAAGTTTACAACTTGCCTCTTGTTGTTCTTGCAGCTTCTGGAGTTCTGCAGCCACAGCATTTTTCTCTTGTGCTGTTTGTTCTTTCTCTAGTGAAAGCTCACTGAGATACACTGTTAGCTGCTCATTCTTTAACCTAAGTGAAAACAAATGGCCAAGAGGAGCAAGAAGATGCATTTTGGAATCTCCTTTTAAATTAAACATACCCATTATCAAGTGTTATTCCATGCTGAAAGAAGTCCAGGCCTTTATCTACAAATACAAGCTTTGCAGCAGAGACAGAGAGATGTAAAAAGGTGACAGAAGAAGGAAAGAAAATCAAAATAAACTTTTATATAAATATAATGGTTAGTGAAGATGATGTATTTTAAAGGAAGATTAACAATGAATTCAGAAACTTTCTCTTCTTGTTAAATAAGTCAGAGAGATATGGAACAACTACACGTGCCATAGAATACAGAAAAATAGAGAAAGTGGAATTTAGAAATGTCAGTATATAATTAATGGCATAGATGTGGTTCAAAACTTCCATTAGAAAAGCAGCTTCTATATTACAGCAAAACTAATTCAATATTATATTTTCAAAATGGTCATACCCCTCTTGTTCAAGATCTGTTTTCAGAGTCACAAGCTGCTTTAAATAATCTTGTTCCTTCTCAGCTGCACTTGTCAGCTGTGCTTTCAGATCCTGGAATTCTTTCTGCAAAATGCAAAGGAAGAGTTTTGAGTACACGTGTGCAAACCCCAACTGCTGGAGGTTATCAGACATGAACTAAGAGCACAAGGCTTTCAGAAGAACCCAACAACATCCCTGCCATGGATTATCCAGGTTGGATCTTTCCAGTCTCTGCTGGGATCTGGAAGTGGTGTGAGACAGTGAACTGTGACCCCAGTGCTGTTCATGTCTGTCCTCTGCTGGGAGTTTCATTACCTGGGCTGCAAAATGAGGGTGGGACCCTGCTCTGGGGGCTGTTTCTTGTGTATGAACTTGGATACCAGTCATGATGTGCAACTTCACTATTTCTAAAAACAAGTTACTGTTGCCCTACTTCAGACCTCTCTCATTTGGAGAGCATTTTCAGTTCTCTCTCCACATTTCTCTCTCTCTGCAAATTTTCTACAGCAGCCTCAAGATTCTCCTTCAGTAAAAGTTCTCCAATTTGCCCATTTGAGAAAATGAGTGAAACTCAGTTCAGAACACTCCATGCACAGATTGTGACACCAAGCAGACACAGTGAAATGCACCCCTGATTTCACACTATCTTAACTTTAGTTGATATGGATTCTTGTTAGACTTGTAAATACAAAATCATAATGAAAATAAACCCCTATTAAGAGTGTATTTCATATGGCTTAGAGTTCTGTGACAGAAAATGGGCCTGTGTCACAGCACAGCAGGGGTCACAGGGGCCAGAGCTAATTACCCTCCTGGAAGGAAGAAAAATTGGGAAAACTTTATATCCAGAGAGAGTGGCATTTGAATGGGTGTGAACAAAGAAGGAAATAACCAAAAACCTTGAGAAGGAAAACAAAAAACATGGGAGACAAGAAAAACCAAAAGCACAGGAGACAAGAAAAACAGAGGCAATAAAGAAGTTCTTCAAAGGAAAGAGTGAAATTGTGTGTGAGAAAGTTTAGTAGAAATGTTAAGGTAGACTAGATGGAGTTTATTTATGGCATTTAAGATACTTACAAAGCAAGAGGAATTTCATGTGAAGAGCAAATGCCATGAGATTAATAAAATGAATATTTACCAGAGTTTCTGCCAGCTCTTCAAGTTGCACTTCTTTATCACATTTGACTTTAGTCATCTCTGCTACAGCACATGGAATGTAAAATTAATGGAACAGAAATTATTTTTCATATTTAGCAGGCAGTATAAAACATTTCCTCTTTTGCAATACCCAGCTCTCAAAACTTGTTGGATTAAGTTAAGAAACTGAAAAGGTAATTTATGACTTAATCTAAATGTAGACTTGAAAAAGGGATTCAGACATTGGCAAATCCATATCTGAAGAGAAACTAAATATTTACCTTAAATAAAATTTAGAGCCTATTATGTTTTCCACAATTATAGCTTCAAATAAACCATGGACTGTAAGACTAGAGTATTCTCCAAGTTCAGCAGATTTATTCTGGAGCTCCAAGGTGAGCAGCTTTGAATCATCTTCACATCTCTTTAATCTGAGAAAATGGTCAATTAAAAATCCCAAATGTAGAGTACAAAGCACTGCATTGGAAACCTACAGGACAATAAGACAAAGTCTTAGCACAAGCACTTTAAGAACATTTACCTTTCAACAGGCAGGTGATAGATCTGCCTGCAACACATATCAAATTACACTTTTACAACCTCAGAACAGCAGACATAAAAGTAAACAAATACATACCCACAGAAATCTGTATTTCTTAAAGACAGAATGATGAAAGTTGGAGGGGGCAAAAATTTACTTTTTATACAGTATCAACTATCACAAACAAAAAAATTACATTAAATTCTCTGCATTTAGACCATTGTGTGAAAAAAACCTCCAAATTTCAGCTTCATTTCCAGTATTCCTTGATTCTGTCAAAGACTGCAACCTGTAAGATCACTCTTGGAATTTAAACTCATTCATTTACCTATTTTGCTCTTCTTGCAGCAAGCTTTTCAAATTGGCAACAGAAGTCTCCAACTCCTCTGGCAGGGCTGCAAGCAAAGCCTTCATTTTTTGACATTCTTCCTCCTGCTCCTCCTTTTCTCCAGTAACCTGAATTAATGTTTGCACTGTAGTCTGGAATTCAGTTTCCAAGTGCTTTTGAGTAACCTTCAAAACATGATATCATTTCTAAACATGTTTTGCAACAAACACCTACAGCTGCTTCATGTCTAAAGTATCCATAATTATTTATGCAAATACTCATCTAGTCTGCTTCTACTGTAAAACTATAAGCAAGGGGTACCTCTGCCTTTTGCAATGAAATTTTAGCCTCTTCCAGCTCTGCCCTCAAATGTTCTTTACTGACCTGGGACTCCTTTAACATTTCTTCATTATGTACTAAACAAAAAAAGATGATTCTATTATTAAAAATAGGATATTTACTAATAAATGCTGCTAAAAATGGAAAATTACATACATTCAAAGAATGTAACACAGACCAATGGTGCTGACATCATATACTAGAAAATAATATACAAAATTTGAATATAGATGGCTTAAAAATATTGAAAAGTAAGTTTCCTCAGTGACATCTGCCTGACTGTAAATTTGCAAAACTGAAGCCACATATTTTCCCATTGCAATTTTCAAAAGCTCTCACTGCTTGGCTCACCCTAAAAACCACCCTGCCAGTCCTGCTCCCACATGAGCAGCCCCTGTTCCACACAAAAATAAGGCCTTCAAGGCCCCAAAATTCTGCTGCCAACAGCAACAGAATAAGACTATCATGACCCTGTTTCCTATGCTTCTGAAACAATTACATATAATAAATAAACAATCATAAACATTTATATTTAAATTCTAGAAACAATTACATTTAAACACAGCAGGCAGAACTCTTACATTTTGCTTCCATTAAGTCAGCAATCTTATTTTGTGACGTCTGCAGCTGAGCCTTGATGTCTTTTATGACATCATCTTTTTCATCTCTCTGTGTGCCAAGAGCTGAAATCTAGAAAGGTGCAAGAAATATCATCATGAAGACTGGAAAAGGGACAGATGTTAATTTTCATTTGTACCCCAGGTATGATAAGCAGACATTCTGCTGTCATTCAAGTTAGGATAGATAGATAGACAGATAGACAGATAGATAATATTTGTCTAGATATGATCTTAGCCAAATATTGATCAAGTCACATTACTCTAAACAAAAAAGTTCTCCAAAATCAAACCATAAATTCCAGGAGACTAAAGGTACTGAAACATCACTAAACTTGGCAGAATTTGACTTAAATGCAGCTTCAGATGGTATTTTGTCTTTTTTACTGATACCCAGAAACACTTCTTGGCTCTTGCATTGCCCCTTCAGTCCCAAATAAAGCTCTACATATGAGATGGTAAAATGAGCACACCTGCTTTTCCTTTTGACTGACTTCCAGTTTGCATTCTTTCTCAAACTTGTCCACTTTTTCTGCTTCTTCTTTTACTTTGGAGATACAGAAACACCAAAGTTAACATTCTAGCTGAAATATACTCCAAGGTCAATACAACTTCCAGTTTAAGACTTCTTGCAATTGTACAGCTGTACCATTTGTTTCCCAAGAGTAATTGTTGAGGCAATGTTTGATTTTATAATCAAAATACAAACAGAAAAGAGCAGTGGAAATGAAACAGGAACACACCAGGCTCTACATACAGAGAGAGAGCATTTAGCTGAAGTTTCTGTAGCTAGACACCAGTGCATTATCATTTAAATAAACAAACTATGGGAAATAAGTCTTGATCTCCAGACTGTACTTCACAGACAAAACTTCAATTTTGAGTGACTGTTTGAAAAATAAAGTTCCAGATTTGGCCCAGTGGAACAGCAATGGAAGGGGCCAGGCAGTGAACAAAGGCAGCAAGAATAAAAGAAGGGTCCCAGTGTCTCAGTGTGAGCTGCTCACCATTCCAGCACTTCACATCTCTCTGCCCTGGCACTGCATGTGTAACACAAGCTGTGAAGTACAAAACTGAGCCAGCTGCATCAACACAATAAACAGAATTCTCACATTTGAAACTCATTTCCAATCTGTCGCTCTCTGCTTGCACACGAAGCTCTTCAAATGCCACTGTCATTCTCTAAAAACAAAATTTAATATTTGAAGTTCAATACTGGAAACCCTGGAACTTGTCCAGGGGCTGCTGCCCACCTCAGCCATTCTGAGGAACCAGCAGGGAGGTGAAACAGAGCCCAAACAGAAGCCAGAAGTTGTGGCAGTGACCCAGCACTGAGCACACATCACCCAGATCACAGGGATCTACATCCACACACTGCTGCACCTTCTCCATTGAATGTGTTTGACAGAACACAAAAAGAATTCTGGAAAAGGGATGGAAACCCAACTCCCTGCATCACACATGACATGATACCCACACATGATGGATACAAAGAGTATCCCAACATAAACATGGAACTCAGCTCAGCTCACAGAACTCACATTCCTTTCATCAGCTCAGTCACTTACTTCTATGTTGCTGTGAAGTTCCTCATACAATTGTATTGCTGCTTCCTTTTCCTGTTCATCTATCAAAGCAAGAACACATGAGAAAGTTTTCCTATTGAACAAGATGCCAGCTGTCCAAGTCATTATACTTAATCAGCACAATGAATGAAAAAAGGAATTATCAGCTCCATTCTTATTAAATATGAGATTCATATTTATTAGTTCATATTTATTTAATTAAATATGAAATTAAAATGAAACATGGTGCCAAACGTTACAGAATCCAGGGAAAATGTGTATTTCATTGAAACATTAAGCAAGCTCCACTTTTAAATTTCTTTCCTAAGATATTTTTTCTGTGAAAAGTGTAATTCTTGATCAATTTATGTGACCATATTAATCATTATAGTATTAATGCTGTTGAATAATAATGTATCAAAACTGTTAGTATTTATAAACTGTAATCTAGGGTTTAGCACTGAATTTCTTCCTATCAGCAGATACCTATAACCACAGCTGTCATTATAAAATTGCAACAACACTCCATGTCCATATTTTCCTTCTTTCCTTTCACTTTTGTAATTGATACTATTTTTTCCTAAGAAAACAATTAAAAAGAGAACAGTAAAAGAAACAGCTATTGAAAAAGAACAGTACATCTATATACAAGTGTTTCTAGAATTAAGGCTAAAAAGAAACAGACACTTCTTAAGTATCCATGATCAAGTTAGTAAAATTCTAATGATTATAATATCAAGCACATTTACTCTGATAAATAAAAACTAAAAAAGCATTTACATTTGCTGGTCTGCTCTGTGAACTGAGTGCAGGTTTCCTTGAGCAGATTACACAGATGTCTCAAAGCAGCAGCTCTAAGGGAGGGAAAAATATCATGTTTGCACAGGAGTGCACAGGACTTGGTGTACCTAAGGAGTAACAATGGAAATGACCTTCAAAATTTACCAGCTACATAAAACTGCCCACATGGAAACTGATTATTGTCACCACAAAAATATATACTTGGTTCTATTACTCACTCTTTCAAGAGATCTTTATTTTCACATATCTCATCTTCCAGTTTCAAATGGAGTTTTTCATTTTCAAGCTAATTTCATAGGGAACAAATGCAAAAAGACACTGTCATTGAAAAATATATTAGAAATGCACTTGGACTTCTCAGATCCCTCATGAAAGAGTCATTTGGGGCATCAGCAGACAGAAGTCTGCTTCATCTGGTATTACATGCACTAATTAATGAACAATAATTTACCAGCAAATGAGACACTTACAGGTATATTCTTCATACACACACTCACACAGGACAGGTGCCTGCAACTTCTCAAAATAATCATTTTCTCACAACACAAACCAAACTGCAACAGTCTTTAAGATTTAATTGTATCAATGATAGTGTCATACTGAATCAGGAAGCCCTGAACTTCATCTATTCAATGTACACTATACCATACTGGCCTGCAGTTCTTGAATGGCTTTATTCTGTGATTCCATAATCTTTCTGTTCTCCTGGAGTTTTCTCTCTTTCTGGTTTAGTGCTGATTCCACAGTCAGTTTCCACTGCTGGATCTGCTCAGCCTCTTTGTAGAGTTTTGAGAACAGCTCATTCATTGTTTCTGGATTCTATTAAAACAGGTTCCACAATTTAATCTCAAATACTATCTAATTTATAGTATATAGTATCTAATTAATACTGTTGTAGGTAATGTATTTATGTCTTAGAAACATCACAAGAGTAATATTTTTCTACAGGTGATGATAGAAGTTTATATATGATCAGGAGCCCAAGTTTAAATCTTTGTGCATCCTCTGTGTATGTATCAAAAGGCATTACAGAGCACATAGGAGAAACAAATACAATGAAATATCCCAAACCCCCTTCAGACATCACCAAATAGATGGGCTTAAAGACACGGATAACTGCAGTCCACCAAAATCAATAAAAGTTTTGCCAGAATTAGCAGTGAAGCCAAAATTCCTTCTAGCAGGTTCTTCACCCCATTTCTGTCCTCTCCTTCTGACAGACACTGCTGAGTTCAGTAAAAGCAGCTTCAGAGACTTTGCCCAAGAGCACCTGTGATATTGCCATGGACACACACAGAATGACAGAATCACAGAATAATGAGGCTGGAAGAGACCTCTCAGACCATCGAGCCCAACCTATGCCCTGACACCTCAACTACAGCACCAAGGGCCATGTCCAGTCTTTCTTTAAACACATCCAGAGATGGTGATTCTACCACCTCCCTGGGAAGAGCATTCCAGTGCTTTATTATTCTTTTGGTGAAAAATTTCTTCCTATTATCCAACCTATCCCTTCCCTGATGTAGCTTGAGCCTGCGTCCTCTGGTTCTGTCAGTGCTGCCCTGTGGAAGAGACCGACCCCCCTGGCTCCAACCTCCCTGCAGGAAGCTGCAGAGAGCCATAAGGTCACCCCTGAGCCTCCTCTTCTCCAGGCTAAACAGCCCCAGCTCCTTCAGACGTTCCTCACAGGGCTTGTGTTCCACACCCCTCACCAGCCTTGTTGCCCCCCTCTGGATGTGCTCAAGCATCTCAACATCCTTCCTAAACCGAGGGCCCAGAACTGGGCACAGCACTCAAGGTGCAGCCTCAGCAGTGCCCAGTACAGGGGCAGGATGACCCCCCTGCTCCTGCTGGCCACACCATTCCTGAGCCAGGCCAGGATGCCATTGGCCTTCTTGGCCACCAGGGACTCTGCTGGCTCATATTCAACCTGCTGTCCCCAGCACCCCCAGGGCCCTTTCTGCCTGAGCACTGTCCAGCCACACTGACCCCAGCCTGGAACGGTGTAGGGGATTTTTGTGGCCAAAATGTGGAACTCAGCACTTGGACTTATTAAACTTCATGCTGCTGGACTCTGTCCATCCACCCAACTGATCTGAGTCTCTCTGCAGAGCCCTCCATCCTTCCCATAGATCCACACCAGCTCCCAGCTCAGTGTCCTCTGTAAATTTACTGATGAAGGACTCGATGCCCTCATCCATGTCATCTATAAAAGTGTTAAACAGAACTGGTCCCAGCCCAGAGCCCTGAGGGACAGCACTGGTGCCTGGCTGCCAGCTGGATGCAGCACCATTCCCCATCACTCTCTGGCCCGGCCATGCAGCCAGCTCTGAGCCCAGCACAGAGTGCTCCTGGCCCAGCCATGGGCTGCAGCTTCTCCAGGAGTGTGCTGTGGGAGACAGTGCCAAAGGCCTGGCTGGACTCCAGATACACAATATCCACAGCCTGTCCTGCATGCACCAGGGCTCACCTGCTCACAGAAGGAGCCCAGCTTGGTCAGACATGACCTACCCTTGGTAAAGCCCTGCTGGCTGGGTCTGATAGCCTGGCCATGCTGTGAGTGCTGTGATAGCACTCAGGATGAACTGCTCCATTATCTCACCTGCTACTGAGGCCAGGCTGGCTGGCCTGGAATTACCAGGATCCTCCTTCCTACCTTTTCTGTAAATGGGTGTCACACTGGCCAGTGTCCAATCACTGGAACCTCCCCAGTGAGACACAACTCCTGATAAATGATGGAGAGGGGCTTGGCAAGCTCATCTGCCAGCTCCCTCATCACCCTGGCATGGATCCCATCTGGACCCAGGGATTTATCAATATCCAAGTGTCCCAGCAGTTCTCTGCTCACACACGGAGCAGGAAGGAAAACCACCACCCTTGTGCCCTTAGAACACCTTGAAAGTGCCCTACAAGCAGTGCTGGGCCAGTGTTCGAGGCAGGGAGAGCAACACACGAGCCCCAAGGGCCCTTTGGTTCACTTACAACAGCCCAAACACCATCCTTGTTTTGGCTGCATCACAGTTTTGTTACAGTCCTGATGGTACTTGAATAGCTTAGCATTAAAAAAGTCTAAAAAGTTGTCAGGGATATGAAAATCAGCAGGGAGAGCACAAGAAATGTGTTTTATTTTCTGGTAGCAAACAGTGTTTTGTAGCTGCAAAGTACAGAAGCTGTTGCAAATAAAATGAGCTGTACTGAGTTGTGCTAAAGCAGAGATCTGCTGGTAAAGACACTGTGAAAAGAATCCAGTGCTTGAGGAAACCACTGAATTCATTGTTTTACTGATAAAACAAAGCCAGACAAGGCAATTGGGATAATCTACTTCCATTTTCCAAAGAATACTCTGACTTCAACCCTTCTGCCCCTCAACAGAATTTTCAGAAGCAGTTCCACAAGGATACTTAAGTGTTTAAATCTTACTCTAATTAAAGCTCATAGACTTCACAGGCACTTCAAACAAAGAAAAAACAACAACAACATTGCAATCACCTTAATTTTTAAAGATTTGTTTCCAGGCACGTTCACTAAATCACAAAAATCTCCTCTAAGTGATTCAGCTTTAAACAGGAGACAGAAAACATTATTGCCTTTTGACTACTTCCTTTAGCCCTGAAATATCTACTGAATAATGCTCTGGCACTGTTTGGGAACAAATTCCAAAGACCCCAAGGAATTAGATGTGCAGAGTTGATACTTAGCTGACCTCTTCATCTACTTCAGAGCAAAGTTTCACTTGCTGTGAAATTGTATCTGAAACATGAAGAGATTTTGATCAATGTATTTCTTAAAAAGCAACAGTGAAACTGTATTTAACAGTTACAGATATGGAACTGTGAGACTAGTCATGACAATTAAAACCTGACAATATATAAAAATCTAAAGAAGGGGCATGGCAAATATTCCAATCGTACCTGAATCAGTGATTTCGCCACGGCTCGACACATCGAATGGCAGCTTAAAGTCATCATCTGAGCATCTGTGAAAACCCTGCACAAATTAAAAATTAGTTTCTTATCAGTAGATTTATAAAGAAAGAATTATAAAATCCAGGAAAAAAAATCCCTACAGATGATGTGAAAATAGAATTTGTCATTAATAAAACAGCTGCCTACAGTTTTCAAAGCCCAAGGCATTGGCAATGGCTTTGGAACTCACTTCTTCCTTCCCAGTGGTTTATCCAACTGTTGGTGTCCTGCAGTTTGATTGTATTACAGACTGTGGCCAAAGGGGAGCTTTCAGTGCAGGGAACTCAGCAGCTCCTGCCTGTCTGGGCACTGCTGCATGGCAAAGGACTCAAGGAGACAAATTACTTTTTTGAAGACCAGTAGTTGATATTTCTTTTTTGCTTTACTTCCAAGGCCACTTCTAAACCATATCTGATTATGTTTCAGCATGAAAATACCCTTTTACAAGGTTTTTAAGTCACAGAAATTCATCCTGTAAACAGCTAACTCATCTGCTGTCAGAATATCCTGTTTGAATCTCAACATATTTCATATAGGGGCTTCAACATGAAAAAAGAACTTGTTGAATTGCCATAACTCATGTGGGGACAGAACATTGTCACTGCACACCTGATCTGGTGAGACCAGACACCAACACCAGTGTGAGCATCTGAGTGGGGCCCGTGGGAATCTATAAAAGCAGAGGGGTTTGGGAAAGCTGCAAAAGGCAGGCCTCAGAGACAGCAGAACTGTGATTAGAGCCAAGCAGGAGCCATGAGAGAGGTCAGCAGAACAATTATGTAAAAAGTAGAAAAGTAAGGACAAATAGAACAATGGTCTGTGTATGAACGCTTGGCTAGAATAACTCCCTAAGCTACAGAAAAGTTTATCTAGCGAGATATTAGGAAGTTCTAAGCTTAATAATGGAGCTCTGTGCATTGCGTTTTAAGGCTTACAAGCAGCTATTGTATTCAAAATAAGCAAGCACTGTTTTAACCAAAGGTACTTGTGCTTATAGTGGTTGGATAGAGCTACTGTCAATGTGCTTTTGCTTTGTGTGATTGGTTAAAAAACTCTTAAAGTAAGTTGTAACATTAAGTTCTGGTCGGCTGCCTGGGATGTGAGCTGCTGGCATCTTCCCATTGTCATAACCATGTAATGAGACTGATGCTGGAAAATCAAACAGCTCAAGGCAGTTCCTCAGCAGTCCCGTCCCGTTGGTGATTTGTACACAGACCCCGGCCGGCGACAGAGCCCTGCTCGCTCTCAGTGCTGAATTACCCACATCAAATGCGGACTTACAGCACAGAGCAGATGCTCGAGAAGATGATTCCCTTCAAGTTTGATAGAAAACAACAACAGAAGTCTTTGAAATTCAAACTGAAGATGTCTGTGCATATGCCACTCTCGGCATACACACAGAAATGAGTCCAGCGCAGGAGCCGTCCCGGCCCATGCAGGGGCAGGTGTGTGTGTGCTCCAGCCTGGGGCAAGGGGCAGGTGTGTGTGTGCTCCAGCTCGGGGCAAGGGGCAGTGTGTGTGTGTGCTCCAGCCCGGGGCAAGGGGCAGTGTGTGTGTGTGCTCCAGCCCGGGGCAAGGGGCAGTGTGTGTGTGTGCTCCAGCCCGGGGCTCTTTGGGGGCAAGGGGCAGGTGTGTGTGTGCTCCAGCCTGGGGCAAGGGGCAGGTGTGTGTGTGCTCCAGCTCGGGGCCCTGCCGGGGCACTCCCCGGGCCCATCACTGTCCCCGTGTCCCCGGGGCAGGGCCCCTGCGCTTTTCCCCCCGTCCCCTCAGCCGCGGCCTCCAGAGCAGCACAGCCCGAGGGGGCGGCCGGGGGTGGGGGGGTGTGGTATGGGCCGCCCTCAGCGGCCCCGCGGCGGAGCGCTCACCTGGGATCTGCCCGCAGACACCTGCCCAGCGCTCAGGCGCGGCGGCATGAACAATTTAAAGCGGTTTTCCTTCACCATGGCTCCGATAAAAGGGCGGGCGGGGCGGCGCCAGCTCCCGGCGGCCGCTGAGGGCGGGCGCCAAGGGCGGGAAGCGGCAGCGGCCCCTCAGCGCGGGGGCGGGGGCGCCGCCTAGCGGAGCTCGCGGGGCACGGCCCGGCCGGACAGAGCGGCGGCCGCGGGGCCATCGGGGCCATTACTCTGATTATAAAAGTATCTTACATAGCATAGTTTCTATTTTAACATTATGTTATAACCTAAAACTAGATTTAACACACTACTTAAGAAAATTATTAAAACATAACTTACTGACATAACACATATAATATTCATTTTAATATTAGTGAAAAACCAATCATACAAGATGCATTTTTCACACAGGGAATGCAGGCCCTGGAGGCATCTCCTGAAGCTGGCACAGCCCCAGCCGATGGCATTGGTGAGGAGGGGGCTGCTGAGGGGCAGTTTGCAATAACTGTGCTGTCCTAGGGTGACGTTAGGATGCTTGTGTCCCCAGTCGTCCGCTCTGTTTATGCTGGATATTATGTTCTGTGCCTTCAAGACTGGCTCTGAAGAGTGAAAATTTTGTTTTCCTTTTGCTATCAGCCGCTCCCCCATGGCTGGCGGGACACAGAGAGGGGACAGTACATAGTGCTGCTTTTGCTTTTTGCTTGGCTTTTTGCTTTGCTCTTGCTCTTGCTTCTGCTCATTAGTTAGTTTAGCTAAGCAGTCCAAATTTTTCCCTGGACTGTTTTTCCTTTCGTTTTTATTGGAACCACTCAAACCTGCTCCGGACTGGGACCTGGGAAACACCGAGAGTTTGCACCTTGTGGCTGCAGCGGCTGCCCCAGCACTGGAGGGACTGAGGACAGAGTGACCACCCCCAAGAGAGACTTTCTGAATTTTTCATCTTTTTCAGAGTGGTGAAAGAGTGTTGTCACCTGGTATTGTTCATTTTGTGTGCTGGGGGTGCTGTGCCTATTAAATAAACAGATTCTTTCCACTTCTCTGCAAGGAATCCTTCCCGACCTGGTTGTGGGGAGGGACGGTGTCGGTTTGCTTTCTGGAGGGGCCCCTTTGGAGGTTTTCTCCCAAATTTGCCCTAAAGCAGGACAAAATTTGGTGCCCAACACGTGGGGCTTGAGAGAGAGTGGAAAAAACCGTGGTCTGACTGCATTTTGGTTGCCATTACTCTGTGTTGGTATCAAGCAGTTAATGGCCATGTTTTCTGAATTCATAATATCTCTTGGGGTGGAGGCTTGCATGCATTTCTGGTCCCTAGGTGCGGAGGATCATTAACGGGACATCACACCATGATCAATATGATCAAGTGAAGCCAATTTATTACAAAAAGCAAGCCATATTTATACTGTTCTCTACTGTTCACACCTCAAGCTAATACATGATTGGTTAAATCCTTTTTACACACGCATTTTGATATTTCAGGTAATTTTAGTTAGTCTTTCCTCTTCATGCATCTCGCTGTGGTTTTCTTGCCTGCCTTTGCATCCTGAACCGTCTGCTGCTGAGCGTGTTCTTCTTCTTTTGTGTCCCTCAAGGGCATGGTAACCTTGCTCAGTTTCTATGAAGGCTGGATTGTGCATATGTTGCATATGTCCATTGTCTGCAAAAAACCCTCAACACTCCTCCCAATGTTTTCTGGTCATTCAAGTGCCCTTCAGCTGACTGGTTTCACGCTTTGAGCTTCAGGGAATTGCCCAATCTTTCAGAAGCTCAAATAAATATCATATTAGTCAACATCTTAATTGCCTTAAATTTCCCACCTCTTTTCCCTCATGTTTCCCCCCTTTTCTCTCCTCACGTTTCCCACCTTTTCTCCCCTTGCTCATACATTTTCTTTCTCTCATTTAAAATCCTTTTCGCTCAAGTTTATTGTCCTTTTTGCCTTCTATTTCCAGCCTTTTTCTCCCCTCACGTTTCCTCAATTTTCTCCCCTCATGTCCCCCCCCCCCTTCTCCTCTCATGTTTCCCACTCTTTTCTCCCCTCATTTTCCCCACATTTTCTCCCCTTCTGTTTCATACCTTTTCTTCCTCTCATTTTCTGTCCTTTTCACTCAAGTTTACTGTCCTTTTTGCCTTCCATTTCCTGCTTTTTCCCCTCACATTTCCTGCCCTTTTGGCCCCTCAAGATCCCTGCCATTTTGTCCCCTCACGTTTCCCGCTCTTTTCTCTCCTCACGTTTCCTTCCCTTCTTCCCCTCATATTTTCCACCTCTTTCTCCCTCACATTTCCCTTTTCTCCCCTTCTGTTTCCTACCTTTCCTTCCTTTCATTTTTCTCCTTTTTGCTCCAGTTTACTTTCCTTTTTGCCTTCCATTTCCCACCTTTCTTTTCCCTCACGTTTCCCCCTGCTTTTCTCCCCTCACACTTCCCACCCTTTTCTCCCCTCACGTTCCCCACCATTTTTCACCTCACATTTCCCACCCTTTCCTCCTCACATTTCCCACCCACAATTCTGACTTTTCCCCCACCAAGTTCCTCTGAGAGCTTTAACATAACTGTTTCCATATTCTTTCAAAAATGGTGAACTTTATCCCTAGGTAGAGCTTCCTGTATGGTGCACTCATTATCAATTCTGTAGTCAATTGAAGTAAGCTCGTTATTTCATTTAAAAAGATAATATATATCAAATAAATAGATAGAAGACATTAACAATATTTATTTAATATATTCATAACATATATATTCCTAATGTATCTATTTTCATAAAATACCTAATATATATTGATCCTATATATGTTCCTAATATATATATGTTAGTAACATATATAATCTATCTATCTTGTCTACTTATATCAATTGTATATATCAACTAATTGTAGAAATAGAAGGGGTTCAGAGCGGTCTGTGGCTGGGCTTGGATCCAAGCACACCAACTCCTCCCTGAGGATTTCAGAAAGCCAGATCCGGGCACTGAGGAGTCTTCTCTGTGGCCTGCAAAATTTCAGATATTTCAGAATATTTCAGGTTCTGTGACAGAAGCAGAGCCCACACAAGCCCAAAAAGAGCAGTGGATGCATTGGGGAAATGTGGCCACCACAGCTCCTCTTACCTTCCTGCCAACAGATGAACTTGGAGCGGCCATCCGGAGCCATAAATCAGCTTTTTGTGTCTTGAGCGCCTTGAAAAGATGTTCCAGCAACTTCCCCAGGACCAGGATCTGGATCTCTGTCCTCATTTTGACCAGCCTGGGGGCAGCAGGAAGAAGAGCAGAAGGGCTGAGGGTGGGCAGGAGCCCCCTGGGAGTGATTCCAGACCACCTCAGGGGCTGTGGGGAATGGATCCCTACCGATCACGGCTGTGCTTTGAGAGGGACCTTCAAAAGCCAGGGCATCCTTTGCCTGATGATGATGATGATGATGAAGCAGGTGATGATGACGACGACGATGACGATGATGATGATGATGATGATGATGATTCGGCAGATGTTGGAGTTGATGTCCCTGGCATGGAAGGTCCCTCTCTGCTCAGTGGCACCAGGGGCACAGCCCGTGCAGGGGCAAGCGTGGTTTTCGCTTGTCCCTCAGGGAGTTGAGGATCAGGCTGGTCTGAGCTGCCAGGGCACGGATGGAGGGATCCTTGTCTCGTGCTTCCACTGTGCCAAGCTCTACAGCAAAAATGGAGGCCGGATGAGGCCTTGTGGAGGCGTTTCCCTCCCTTTTCTCCCCTGACGTTTCCCTCCCTTTTCTCCCCTCATACTCCCCACCATTTTCTCCCCTCACCTTTCCTGCCCTTTTCTCCCCTCATATTTCTCTCCCTTTTTCTCCCCTCACGTTTCCCTCCCTTTTCTCCCCTCACGTTTCTCGCCATTTTCTCCCTCACCTTTCCTACCCTTTTATCCCCTCACATTTCCCTTTACTCCCTTCAAAAAAATCCTCCCAAGGCTCCCCACTCACTGGAGAGGATGGCAGCCACGATCTCCTCGTTCTGCTCTGTCAGGCGCCGCGCAGCCAGCCCTGGGCACAGAGCTCCATCAGCCCCTGCTCCCCATCAACATGGCCGCCCTGCCCTCCCCTCAGCAACCCAGGGGTGAAACCAGGCAAAATGGCCACTTAAGCCACCTGGGATGGCAGAGAGGGCACAAGAGGGACCCTGGGGACTGGGACTCACCAAAGAACCTGAGGGCCGCCTCTCGCAGCGGCGCCTGAGGGCTCAGCAGGTAGTGCTGGCTGTCCAGCAGAAATTGTTCAGCCCTGCTGCTGTCCTTGGCCAGCTGCAGAGAGGACAAAGGTGTGAGCATTCCTGAGAGCAGCCCCGTGGCTCAGAGCCCTCCCTCATCCCAGGGCCATGGAGGGGACATGGAGGACACTCCTGTTCTTGAGCAGGGTGCAGCTCCAGGCTTTGGGCCCACATGCAGAGCTCACACCCCTCACATCCCTCTACCATCCTCACCAAGCACTCGCCCATCTGCCATATCTGCTCTTTCTGCGCCAGCTCCTTGAGCTCTTTCCACTTGAAGAGCTCTGCTACAGCCATGACGGCTTCCTTGGAGGCCTGGGGGACAAAAGTTGTGAGGTGACACCAGGGCCTGTGGAAGGAGCCCAGGCCACAATGGCTGGGACCCCTGAGGGGTGTCAGCCACTGCTCAGACATCGCTACCTTGGCCACGCTGGGGGCTTGGTCGCTCATGTGAAGAACAAGCTGGACCAGGGCCTTCCAGGAGTTTCTCCTCATGGCTTTCTTGTCCCTCCATGCTGTTTTGCCCAGCAGCTCTCTGAAGAGGGAGATGGAGCGCTCTCGCAGACATTCTTCATTCTGGTGAGGGAGGAGGAAAGGTGAGATCTGCACACGGTGGCTCCCTGCCTGCCACCAGGAGGGGCTGAGATGAGGTTTCCTGCCCTTTTTCTCCCCTTACATTTCCTTTTCTCTCCCCCTCACGTTTCCTGCCCTTTTCTCCCCTCACGTTTCCCTTCTCCCCTCATATTTCCTGCCCTTTTCCCCTCACATTTCCCTCTTTTCTCCCCTCACATTTTCTGCCCTTTTCTCCCCTCACGTTTCCCACTCTTTTCTCCCCTCACATTTCCTTCCCTTTTCCCACATTTCCCTTTTCCCCTTACCTTTCTCACCCATTTCTCCCCTCACATTTCCTGCTTTTTTTCCCCCTCACATTTCCCACCCTTTTCTCCCTTCACTTTTCCTGCCTTTTTCCCATATTTCCCTTTTCCTCTTACCTTTCCCACCCTTTTCTCCCCTCACCTTTCCTGCCATTTTCTCCCCTCACATTTCAGGCCATTTCCCCCCCTCACATTTTGGGCCATTTTCCCCAGCTCGCATTTCCCGCCCTTTTCTCCCATCACGTTTCCCTCCCTTTTCCCACATTTCCCTTTCCCCCCTACCTTTCCCTCCCTTTTCCCCCTCATATTTTGGGCCATTTTCCCCCCCTCACATTCCTACCTTTTCCCCTCACATTTCCCATCATTTCTCCCCTCACCTTCCCCACCGTTTTGAGACCAGACTCCATCCTCCAGGCTCCCAACCCAGAGCAGACAGAAGCCCAGCTGGGCTACAAAGCCCAAAATCCATCCCAGGAGAGCCCAGGGGAGCAGGACCTGCTCCCATTGCTTCTTCCAGGACCCCTCTGTGGGCTCAGGCCCAGCCTTACCGCATCAAAGAGGCTCCAGAGCCTCTGCACGGCCTTCAAAGCCATGCTGCTGGCCTCTTTCTTCTTCAGCTGCCCCAGAACATTGCGGAAGATGCCCAGAGCCATCACTGAAATGTCCCAAGACCAATATCCCAGGAATTTCAGCATCTCGGGCAGGAGGCTTTTCATTTTTTGTGCCTGTGTACAAGAGAGTTTCCATTCTGTGAGAATTTCAGCTCTCAAAAGAGCCACCAGGCCACGTCATGGCAGGCAGGGCGTTCAGAGCAGTCACCCCAGCACCATCCCAAGCCACCATCTTCTCTGAGACCTCAGAGTCCCGGTGCCACATTCTGCCCCTGACAGCCCCCTGCTCACCGTCTCGGCGCTCTCCGACAGCGTCTCCAGAGCCCTGAGCACCAGAGGGACCATTTCCATCTTTGGAGACTTCAGAAGGCTCAAGTTCTCGTAGAGTGGGCTTATTCTGCTCTCCAGAACGTCACCGTAGGCCAGCATCTGGGAAAAAAAAAAAAGCAGCAGAGAGCTGGCAGGGCTCCCCTGGCACATGGCTGAGGGCGAGGCCATATGGGCTTTTCCCTGAGGACTCACAGATAAGAAAGTGAGGCACGACTTCTGCTGCCCGGTGAAGGTGTCGTCCTGCCCGTCCTGGACTTGGGCTTGCAGCTCCTTCAGAACCTTCTCCAGAGTCTGGCGCATGGAGAACATGGCCTTCCACAGGCTGACTTTGTCACTGCGAGGCAGAGCGCCGTCAACATGGCTGCCTCGGCTACCACAGCTCTGCAGGGCTTGGGCCTGGCAGCCATCATCTCCCCACAGGGTAAAAAGCTCTCCAGGTGCTCAGGGCCAGTACCTGAAATTTGGTGTGGCCTCCAGAGCTGCCGTGATGACCCTCTCAGGCCACTTGTTCGCCATGAAGACAAGGAGGGAGTGGAAGCTGTCAGCGGTTGCTGCGTTCTTCTCGTTGCAGTAGCGGAAGATGTGTCTCACCACCTTTGGCACCTGCAGGGAACACAGGTCAGGGTGGTGCTGCTCTATCTTGGGCTGCCCTGCCCATTCAGGATTTAAAGAACGCAGTTAACCCATCTCAAAGCACTGCCAAAGAAGGAAATTCAGACAAAATGAGCCATGACACCAGGCACGGATGTGGCAAAAAGGTGTAAATTCCAGATCTGAACAGAGGTTTGGAATCAGCACCCAGGACAAAACGTCCAGGGAAAAGCACAGATCAGCAACAACAGCAAGAGCAGGTGAGGCTGATGTGGCTAAATTGCCTCAAGGTGGCTTCAGGAGCGTCCCTTTGGGAGGGAGGGATGGAGGCAGGAACCTGACAGGGCTCAAGGGCAAAGCAATCCCACCACAGGTCACTTACATCCGTCAGCCACATCTCAGGGGAATTCATGGCCTCCTCCAGAAACTCCCTTGGCCCATCCTTGTTCATGAGGTTGGAGCGTCCCAAGATCTCGATGGCCTCAAGGACGACTCCCGTCCTCTCGTCAGGCCCGAGGTATCTCCCAAAGGCCTGGGGCGGGAAGGAAGGGAGCAGAGGTCACTGCCTGCCAGCGCCATTTTTCCCCCTCATGTTTCCCTCACTTTTCTCCCCTCACATTTCCCATCTTTTTCTTCCCTTTGCCCACCCTTTTCCCCCCTCATGTTTCCCATCCTTTTCCCCCCTCATATTTCCTTTCCTTTTTCTTCCCCTCATGTTTCCCTCCCTTTTCCCCCTCACATATCCCTCAATTTCCTCCTCTCACATTTCCCCAACTTTTCTCCCCTCACATTTTCCACCATTTTCCCCCTCATGTTTCCCTTCCTTTTCCCCCTCATTATTTCCCATCCTTTTCTCCCCTCAGGGTTCCCGCCCTTTTCTCCCCTCACGTTTCCTGCCCTTTTCTTCCCTCACACTTCCCCACTTTTCCCCCTCACATTTCTCATCCCTTTCTCCCCTCACATTTCCTTTCCTTTTCTCCCTTAAATTTTCCTTCTCTTTTCCCCCTCATATTTCCCCCACTTTTCTCCCCTCATGTTTCCCACCCTTTTTCCCCCCACGTTTCCTGCCCTTTTTCTCCCCTCACATTTCCTACCCTTTTCCGCCTTCATGTTTCCCACCCTCTCCTCCTCCAATTTCCCACCCACAATTTCTCACAATTCTCATTTCACCCAGCACATCCCCGTTTATTCTGTTCCCTTTTCACACAGAAATCCCCCCCTGCTGATACCACAGGTGAGATCCCCAGCAAGGTGGGATGGCTCCATACCTGAACTTTCCAGGTGCTGGACGCGTTCACCCAGGAGGTGATCTCAAATTCCCAGTCTTCTGGGGGCTCGACATAATTTCCTGACATGTTACCTAAAAAGAGATGATGGTGGCACCCACGCCAAGAGCAAGGGGACATCACAGGGCCAAGAAGATAAATAGGTTTATGTGGGGAATGCTGCCCACCACAGCTTCTCTTACATTTCTGCTCAAACAGGAACGTCATGAGGGTGCAGAGGATTTCCACCACCATTGAGATGTTTTCTTGGGGCTTGAACAACTTGAAAAACAGATGGCCCACCAGCTTCCCCAGGACCGGGATCTGGACCGGTGCTCTGGGAGCATCATCATCATCCTCATCTTCATCATCCTGGGCGAGGCAGGGGGAAGAGCAGAACGGTTGAGGTGAGGTTTGAAGGCGATTTTGGGGCTGTGGCTGTAGCAGGACACAGGGATGGAGGGTGACCAGGCCATACCTCCTTGGTGGCACTGTCAACCAGCAAATAGCACAGCATCTTAATCCTCTCTATGGCCCTGTCCTGCACTACTGCAATGTCACAGAACAGGTAATCCAGCAGAACCTGCGAACAGAGAAGCTGCAGGTGAGAAGAAAAAGTTCTTTCTCCCTCAAGAAAGAAATTTTACTGATAACAAGCTATTAAATATCACTGCATGACTGATAAGAACTGTAGCGTCCCATAGTGAGATGCTCCGCCCAGAGGGAGGAGCCAAGCATTTATAATCCAGAATTTATATCCAAGCATTTATAATCCAGAATTTATATCCAAGCATTTATAAACCAGTTCTGAAAAACCAGCACAGCTTTCTCCACTGGATTCCCCAGAAACAAACAGCAGCTGCCTCTCTTCCACTGGATCTCCAGAAGAAGGATACTGTAATTCTGAAGAATACTGTAATTCTGAAGAATACTGTAATTCCGAGGAATACTGTAGTTCTGAAGAATACTGTAATTCTGAGAATACTGTAATTCTGTTTCCTTTTCTACAAGAAAACAGAATCCTGCTCCAACAGAACCACACCTGACACTTCAGGAGGACTGCAGCCACAATTCCAATCAGACTGCAGCCACAATTCCAATCAGACTGCAGCCACAATTCCAATCAGATTGTAGCCACAATTCCAATCAGACTGTAGCCACAATTCCAATCAGACTGTAGCCACAATTCCAATTAGATTGCTACCAACACCCTGTCCAACAAGGTGTCAGGCTGAGTTCTGACTCTGTCAGTGTTGTTTTAGTGTACTGCATTGTTTATTTTATTTTTATATATATTTATAATTTATATTATAATTTATAATATATTATTTTTATATATTTTTATAATATATTTATTATATATTTATCTTATTTTTTTATTTATATTATCCTTTTTTTATTGTTTTATTTTTTCAGTGTTGTTCCAGTGGTACTGCATTTTTTATTTTATCCTTCTTTTATCCCAAATCATTAAAAGAATTGTTATTTCTTTTATTTCCTGCTCCCTTTTTTTTTTTTTTTTTTTTTTTCTCCTTAGAACCCCTAATTTAAAATTTATACCAATTCAGAAAAATAAAGCCTCAAGCAAAGCTTGCAGGGAGGCTCCTGCTTTGGCAGGAGCCAGGACAAGACTGGACACAACCCTGAGCTCCTTCCCCTCCAGAGTGAGGAACACCTGGAGCTGTTCCTTCCACCTTCCCCTCCCACAATCCAAACCTCAAACATGTCCTGCAGCATCTCGCAGCTTTTGGTGCTGGGAGAGTTGAGCACAATCACCTGCAGCATGGTGTCCATGGCCAGCAGGGCCTGAAAGGGTGACACAGAGCAGGTGGCCGTGATTTTGGTGTCCCTCACACCACCAGGACACTGATCTGAACTCACAGTGTGAGGGGAGGGATACAGGAACAGCGATGGAAGCCAGCATGGGATGAAGGAATGAGGGTTGGAAAGTGAAGCTGAGCTTGGATCTGGAGGCTCCTCAAGCTCTCCCAACACTCACCCGAGTACAGAGGGTTGCTTGCTTCTTCGGCATTGCCGAGCGTGGGCGGAGGAAAAAGACGCTGTTGAAGCAGAGTCTCAAAATCTTTTTGATGTCCAGCAATGCCCCGATGGAGCTGCCAAGAGAGAGAGGCCCAGTTGGACGCTGGCCATGGGAGCAGCACCTCGAGATCTCCTGCAGCACCACTGAAGGTGCTGCGTTTTTTTTTCAATTCCCATTGGAAAATGGGAATTGGGAGGGGGGGAAAAAGAGTGGGAAAAGTGAGAGGAAAAAAGGAGGGATAGGAAGAGTCTGAGGGCTCTTGGGTCGGTACCCTCAGCGCAGCAAAGGCCATCATGGCGCGGCGCCGCAGCTGACTGCAAATCTCATCCCTGAGCTCCGAGTTCAGCAGCACCTACGGAGCACAGCTGGGTTAGAACGTGGCAGCTGCCACCAGAGCCATGCCCTGCCCCTCGCAGGAGAACGAGGGTCTGCGTCCCCCTCACCTGGATAATCTCCACCAGCTTGTATTTGTGCAGAATCGTTCAGGTCCTCGGAGAAATCGTAGATCATGGCCTCTCTGCAGAGGCTGGAGATGCTGCGGAGGAACTCCTCCTTCTGCTCCTCTTCCTGGAACTGAGGGGACAGTGACAACGGGACAGCGGTGAGGATACCCAGAGCCCTGAGGGAGCAGAGCCAGAGCCCCCAGCCAGGCACAGCCACCATCCAACATTGGCACCACAGTCACAAGGGTTTGCAGGGTGAGAGACAGATGGGAATGTTGGTTCCATGGTCAGAAGGCTTGATTTATTTTATCTATATATATATATATAAGATATATTCTTTTTTATTTATTTATTTATTTATATTATATATATTATTTATATTATATATATATATATAATATATAAATTTTATATATATATAACATATAATTAACTATATATTATATTAATACATATTATTATATAATAATTATATAATTCATTATATAATAATATTTTATATATAATATATAATTAATAAGAATTATATTATATATGATATATAATATAATATATATTATTATATATATTTATATATTTTATATATACATATTTATATATACATAAATATGTATATATATATATAACATTATGACTACATTAAGAGTATGCAGATGGGAGACAGATGGGAATGTTGGTTCCATGATCAGAAGGCTTGATTTATTTTTTTATTTTATATTATATATATAATAAATGTGTGTGTGTGTGTATATATATTTTTATTTCTTTCTTTATTTATTTATAATTATTTATTTACTTATTTATTTTATATATATTTATTCATATATTATATATATATAAATTTTATATATTTATAATATATAAAAAATTATATATAATATTATAATATATATAATAATTATATAAATAATAATATATTAATAGTTATTTATTAATATATAATTAATTATATGATTACATAATATAAATTATATATATTATATATATATTTATATATTTTTATATATATATATATAAATATATGTATTTATATTTATATATTTTTATATTTATATATATATATGTATAACCTTATGACAATACTAAGAGTATGCAGGATGAGAGACAGATGAGAATGTTGGTTCCATGATCAGAAGGCTTGATTTTTTAATTTATATTATATATATATATATATACGTGTGTGTGTGTGTGTGTATATAAATTTATTTATTTATTTAATTATTGATATATATATATATATAATATAAAAATTTTATATATATATATATAATTAATTTTGTATAACAGTAATATATATTATAATTATATAATTATTAAAAATTATTATATTCATATATTAATATATAATTAATTATATAATTACAGAATATATGTAATATATATTTATATATTAAATATACATTTAAATATTTTATATATATATATGTTTATATATATAAAAATATATATATGTATCTATCTATCTATCTAATATTATTACTATACTAAGAGTATGCAGGATGAGAGGCAGATAAGAATGTTGGTTCCATGATCAGAAGGCTTGATTTATTATTCTATTTTATATACATACATATATATATATATATATATATATATATATATATATATATATATATATATATATATATATATATAATACATATATATATTATACATATATATATTATACATATATATATTATACATATACATATATATATTTATTTATTTATTAATTATTATTTATTTATATATATATATATAATATATAAATTTTATATATATAATATATTGTATTATATATGTATCATTATATATACTATAATTGCATAATAAATTATTTATCAATATTTTATATAGTAATATCTGATTAATTATATAATTATAAAAGATATATATTATATATAATAGATATATGAATATGTTTTAGACATATATATAATTATATATGTATTTATATATATTAATTTATATATTTATATGATTTTGTGTATATATATATAACAATATGACTATACTAAGAGTATGCAGGATGAGAGACAGGTGGGAATGAAGGTTCCATGAGCAGAAGGCTTGATTCATTATTTTATTATATATATAACAAAGAACCAATATAATTATTATATATATTAATGACAAGTAATAATAATAGTAATAACAATAATAATTAACAAAAATATTAATAATACTATTATTAATTATTATTAATAAAAATTGTTAATAATATTATAATTTAATAATATAACATTATTAACATTATTATTATTAACATTTAAAATATTACCATTATCAATAATTATTAATAGTATTATTAATAATAATAAAAAAATAATTATTTAAAAATTAATAGTTATTTTTTAAAATTAATGTAATTATATATATTTTATATATCACATATATAATTTATATATTTTATACATTTTTAATGTATTTTTATATATATTTATATTTTATATTTTTATATTTCTATTTAAATTTTTATATTTTTTTTAAAATATATAAAATTTTATATATGTTATTTGTACTAATGTATTTTTAATATATATTTAGTTACTAATAATAATATTAACAGGTAATTATTATTAAAATTATTAGTTAATGATCATGTTAATATAATTATATATATTTTTTATATATTATATATATAATTTATATATTTATATATACTTTTAATGTATTTTTATACATGCTTATATTTTATATTTTTTATTTAAATTTTATATTTTTATTTTATATTTTATGTTTTTAAATTTATTTAAATATATGAAAAATTATATATATTTTTCATATATATTTATATAATTTATATAAATTTTTATATATGTTTATATATTTCTTATACAAATAGAAAATGTAAAATGCAGTTGTTATATTATATGACAATAATAATAATATTAATAATTATATTGTTCTAACCATTAATAATATTCATATATATTATTAATATTAAAATTATTAACACTATAACATTAATATTAACATTAAAAATATTAACAGAATAATAATTTTCAATAATATTATTAATAACAATATTAACAGTAATTTATTAATAAAATACTTAGTAATTGATAATAATATTGTAATTATATATAACTTTAGATATTATATATAATTTATATATTTTATATATTTTATTGTATTTTTATATATATTTATATTTTTTATTTTTATATTTATATTTCGTATTTTTATATTTTTTTAATATATATAAAACATAATGTATTTTATATCTATATTTATATAATTATTTATATATATATTTATATTTATGTTTTTATATATTTTTTATTAAATAGAAAATATAAAATGCAGTTGTAATATTATATTAACATTATTAACATTATTATCATTATTATTATTAACCTTATAAATATTAACATTAGTATAATTATTTTAATTATTATTATTAATATAATATTAATAATTTATTACTAATGAAATTAATAGTTAATAATTATAATAATATATTTATATATATATTTTAATATATATATAATTTATATATTTTAGATATTTTTAATGTTTTTTTACATATATTTAAATTTTTTTTAATTATTTAAATATATACAAAATATTATGTATTTTATATATATATATTTATATATTTTAAATATATATTTATAAATATGTTTCTATATTTTTATATATAAATAAAAAATATAAAATGCAGTTGTGGTATTATATAACAATAATAATAACAATATCATTAATTATTATTGTTATAGTATTATTAATAATAATAATAAAGTTAATAATATAAAATTAATAGTTAATTATTAAAATTAATATAATTATATGTATTTTTATATATTACATATATAATTTTTAAATTTTATACATTTTTAATGTATTTTTAAATATATTTGTATTTTATATTTTTACATTTATATAAATATACATAAATTTTATTATATTTTATATATACTTATGTATTTTTAATATATATTTATATATTATAATAATATAACAGGTTATTATTATAAAAATTAATAGTTAATGATCATAATAATATAATTATATATATATTTTTATACATTATATATATAATTTATATATTTTCTATATTTTAACGTATTTCACGGATTTTAATATTTTTTTTAATTTATATTTATGTTTTTATATTTATATTTTATATTTTTATATTTATATAAATATATATAAAATATTATATATTTATATGTTTAATTATATGTTTTAATATGTATTTATATATATGTTTATATATTTTTATATATAAATATAAAATAATAAAATGCAGTTGTTATATTATATGAAAATAATATTATTAATAGCATTAATTATTATAATTATTAATAATTAATTATTATTAATTATTATGAATAAAATTATTAACATTATACACATTATTATAAATATTATATAACAATAATAATAATATCATTAATTACTATCAATAATATATATTATTATGGATAATAAATATATAATTTTATTAACATTTTAAATATTAACATTAATTATAATTATTAACATTAATGATAATTATTAATAATATTAATCATAATGATAATAATAATAATAAATTATTAATAAAATTAATAGTTAATAATTATAATAATGAAAATGTATATTTTTACATAATATATGTATAGTTTATATATATTTTTATTTTTTTTATATTTTTATATTTATTTTTTAAATTTTTATATTTATATAAATATATTTTAATTATTATATATTTTATATATTTATTATATACATATATATATTTATATATATGTTTATATATTTTTATATATAAATATAAAGTATAAAATGTAGTTGTTACATTATATAACAATAATATTAATATTATAATTAATAATCATAATAATTATTAACCTTCATATTATTCATTACTATTAACATTATTACCATTTTTAACATTATTATTATTAACAATTTAAATATTACATTAATTATAATTATAAATAATATCATTAATAATATAATAATGACTTAATCTTAAAATTAATATTTAATAATTATAATAATATAATTATATATATTTTTATATATTATATATCTGATTTTTATATTATATATATATATTTTTATATATTTTCATATATACTTATATTGGTATATTTTTATATGTATATTTTTTATATATAAATAAATATATATAAAATATTATATATTATATTTATATATTTTTATATTTTTATTATATATTTATATATATTTATATATTTTTATTTATAAATATAAAATATAAAATGCAGTTGTTATATTATATAACAACAATATTAATATTATTAAAGTTATAATATTTATAATAATAATAATTATTAGTAATAATAATAATATTATTCATTATATTAACATTATTAACATTATTAACAATAATATATTAACATTATAAATAATACATTGTTAATAATTATTAATAATATTAATATTAGTAATAATAAGAATTATTAATTATTATTTACAATTATACCTAATGATTATAATAATATAATTATATATTTTTAAATACATTATGTATAAATTTATTATTTTATATATATACTTTTAATATATATTTTTATATATAGTTATATTTTTTTTATATTTATATTTTATTTTTATATTTATAAAGGTAAATATAAAATATTATATGTTTTATATAGTATATTTATATATTTTAAATATATATTTTTATATATGTTTATATATTTTTTATATATAGAAAAAGAAATATAAAATGCAGTTGTTATTTTATATAATAATAAAAAATAATAATATCATTTTTTATTATTTTAAATATATATAATAATTAATAATAATAATAAATATTAATATTCACATTTTAAATATTAACAATAATTATAATTATTAATAATATTAAATATAATGATAATATTATTATTAATTATTATTAAAATTAATAGCTATTATAATAATATGAAAACGTGTATTTTTATATATTATATGTATAGTTTATATATTTTATATATATATTATATATATTTCTATTTTAAATTTTTTTATTTATATTGTAAATTTTTATTTTTATATTAATATATAATAAATATTACATATTTTATATATTTTTTTATATTTTTATATATATTTTCATATATATGTTTATTATAGTTTTATATATAAATATAAAATATAAAATGTAGTTGTTACATTATATAACAATAATAATAATAATATCATTAATTATTATTAATAATAATTATTAACAATAATATTATTTGTTAATATTAACATTATTACCATTATAATATTATTATTAACTTTATGAATATTAACTTTAATTATAAATCTAATTATTAATATATTATTGTTAAAAATAATATTTAATTATTATTAAAATTTATTGGTAATCATGATAATAATATAATTATATATATTTTTATATATTATATATGTAATTTATATATTTTATACATATATATTTATGTATTTTTAGATATATTTATATTATTAATTTTTATATTCTTATTTTTTTATATTTATATAAATACATCTATAAAAATATTATATATATATTTATAAATTTTTATTATATATTTATATATGTTTATATATGTTTATATATAAATATAAAATATAAAATGCAGTTGTTATTTCATGTAACAATAATAATGTTATTATCATTAATTGTATTAATAATAATTATTAATAATAATATTATATAATAATAATAACATTATTAACATTATTATCATTATTATTATTAACCTTATAAATATTAACATTAGTTACAATTATTAGTATTATTATTAATAATATAATAGTTATTATTAATAATGATTATTAATAGTAATATTATTTAATAATATTAACAGTATTAACATTAATAACATTATTATATTGACATTATAAATATTACCAATATTAAGAATTATCAATAATATTATTAATATTGATATTATTAATAATTATTAATAAAATAATAGGTTAATAATTTTAATAATATAATAACATATATTTTTATATTATATATGTTGTTTAATATTTTATATATATATTTTATTATATTTTTTACATATATTTATATTTTATATTTTTCTATATATATAAATATATATATAAAATATTATATACTTTATATATTTTTATATATTTTTAATATATATTTATATCTTGGTTTATACATTTTTATATATAAATATAAATATAAAGTGCAGTATATATGTATATATATTTATATATATATATATTTATATATATAAATATATATACTGCATTTTTTATATATATGTATATATATACTGCATTTTATATTTATATTTAATACAAAGATTCCCGGAAAGGGAATACAAGGGAGTACAAAGGTGTCGGGAAACGTGAGGGGAGGAGAAAATGGCGGCAAATGTGAAGGGGAAAAGAGTGAGAAACGTGAGGGGAGAAGGGTGTGAAACATGAGGGGGAGAAAGGTTCACACAAGGTTCCCGTGACCATACCTTGCTGGGGTCGGGTGGCAAAATCGTGGATGAACTCCACAGAGTGTCGTGCGTACACAGGAATCCAGCTGTCATCTGACAAAGATGGGAGAGAAGGGAAAGTTTCAGGGAGCGCCGTGACAGGAGAGAGGAAGGAGCAGAAAATGGCTCCCCTTGACAGGAGAGAGGCAGGAGCAGAAAATGGCTCCCTGTGACAGGAGAGAGGCAGGAGCAGAAAATGGCTCCCCTTGACAGGAGAGAGGAAGAAGCAGAAAATGGCTCCCTGTGACAGGAGAGAGGCAGGAGCAGAAAATGGCTCCCTGTGACAGGAGAGAGGCAGGAGCAGAAAAAGGCTCCCCCTTTGCTGCTGGGCCCCAGCCCTGCCCAGTCCCTCAGGGGCCCCCTCACTCACTGAGAAGTTCCACCCTGGTCATCTCGATGGGAACCGCTACGTATTTGCTCCTTTTAGGAGGCTCTGGCTTCTCCCAGCTCACCATGGGCCCACTGGGAGATGTGGCCTCCATGATGGAGATGGAGATGTCTTCCTTCAGAAGAAAGGATGGCTCTAGGGAAGGGTGGCGTAAATGTAGCCGGGTGAAAATGGGATGAACTTGAGGCAAGAGGTGAGCTGTGCTCGCAGGTTGTCACCAGCTGTGCACTCCCGTCCTCTCTGGTCGCTGTCCTGAAGGACACTGAGAGTTGGGGGCTGCTCACTGAGGGTTGGGGGCTGCTGCCATGTCAACAAACCCTGGAACACAAGAGGTGTCACAGAGGGTCCGTTGTGACACCCCCAGTGTTCCACACTGAACACTCCATGTGCGGAGCCCTTTTACAGAACTTATTCTATGGAGGATAATTTCTTTTTCTATTATACAGAGAATCGTTTTATTTGTAGAGAAGAATTTATTAAAAGCAGCAATGAAATGGAGGAAGAGTCCTGAGCTGTTAAAGCTTATGGGTGGCAAAAAAGGCCAAGAGATGTGAGGACAGTGAGGGGGATGGACATGGAGACAGCCAGGAGTGGAAGGCTTGAGGGAAAAAGACAATTTGGAGGGGAAAATATGAGGGGAGAAAAAGGCAGGAGCAAAAAGGTGGGAAGGGTGCAACTTTCTCACTGAATCAAGCAGAAAGCTGAAGAGACGTAATGTTACAGCATATCATAAAGTTATTTCTATCTGTGTTTTAGCTAATCACACATAGAGTACAAAAACATGACAATACTTTAATCTAATTCTATAAAGCACACGTAGCTTTGGTTAGTGGCTTACCTTCAAAGACAATAGTTGTTCATAAGAAGCAAGGCACAAAGGACTATTTAAACTTTAACTTTTTAAAGATATACATTAAGTAAATTTGTTACTACTTAAGGCAGCACTTAACATAGGCTTATTTTTTTCTCACGTTTGCATTACTAATTTTTCTGCTGCTTTAGCATTTCACTGTTTTTGCTTTCTTAGGGCCTGTTTTTTCATACCTTTCTTAAAACTCTCTGATTTTTAGGATTCCCACAGGAACCACCAAGGGAAAGAGAAGAAACCACGAAGTGAAAAAGGTAGGAAATGTGCTCCCCAATTCCCCAGGTGTCCCCTCCCCAAAATGAAGCACAAAGACCCTGGGGGATTGCTCAGATTCTTTATTTGGATTTGGTTCACGGGGCCTTCGTCACCCACACGCTCCTCTTCCTCAGCACCACGGGCTCGTGGCTCTGCAGGATGGTGCTGGCCTGGTGGTGGTCAGCAAAAATGGGGGTCTGCACCCAAAATGAGGGGGGAACCCCTCAAATGTCACCTCAAAATCCATCCCAGCAATTAAACACCCCCCCGCTAATTAAAGAGCTCCTAATTAAACCTCTTGAATTAAAGATCCCCAACATACAGCCCCAAAGATCACCTGTTAACTCCCTCAATTAAAGACCCCCCCCAATTAACATCCCTAATCAAACATCTCCATTTAATCTCCCCCAATTAAACCTCTCAATTCAAACACCCCAATTAAACCCAAGTAAAAACCTTCTATTTAAACCCCCCAATTAATCCTCCCAACCAAACCCCCCAATTAAATATACCCCAAGTAAATCAACCCCCCTAATTAAATAGGGGAGGTTTTAATTAATTAATTAATTAATTAAAATTAATACCCCCCCAAATTAAGCCCCCCCCTCACCATTTTTTGTCACCATCACTGGGGCACTGTGAAGGGAGAGACAAAACGTTGAGGGGGCTTCAATTCCCGTCCCCCCCAAACCCACAATGCCCCCACCCCAATATCAGGAATCCCTCCCAAGGTACCCCAAAAATTTTGGGGACCCCCTCAAATCTTGAGGAGCTCCCCAAATTTTGGGGAGCCCCTTCTCCCCCTGGTAATCACAACCCTCCCCAGGTATTCACAGCCTTCACCAACATTTTGGGAACCCCTCCTCGATTTTGGGAACCCCTTCAAATTTTGGGGACCCTCCCCCAAATTTTGGGGACCCCCTCACCCCAAAATTGGTCAGAGCCTTCCCCAGATTTTGGGACCCCTTCCCTCCTTTTGGGGAGCCCCCTCACCTCCAAATCAATCTCAGGTACCACAACCTCCCCCAGCTATTCACGACCCCCCCAAAATTTTGGGAACCCCTCCCCGATTTTGAGGACCCCCTGTCATTTTTGTGGACCCCCCCAGATTTTGGGGACCCCCTCACCCCAAAATCAATCAGGACCTCCCCCAAATTTTGGGGTGCCCCTTCTCCCCCTGGCTGTTCTTCCCCCAGCACCTCCCGCAGGTGTTCACAACCCTCGCCCAGGTATCCACGACCTGCCCCCAAAATTTTTGAAACCGCTCCCGATTTTGTGGAACCTCCGCGATTCTGGGGACCCCCTCCCATAATTTTGGGGCCCCCCTCACCCCGAATTTCGAGGCGGCACTCGGTCAGGGCCTCGCCCAGCTCGCTGACGGCCCGGCAGGTGGAGGTGCCGCCGTCCAAGGGCCCCGGCTTGCGGATCAGCAGCGTCAGCACCCCCTGGCTGTGCCGGGCCAGGAACTTGGGGTGGTCCCCGATGGCCATCTGGTTCTTCAGCCACACCACCTTGGGCTGCGAGGGGCACACCTGGTCAGGTGAGCCCCGAAATGCACCCCAAAAATACCCCAGGAATCCCAAAAACACCCAGACCTGGGGGTGAGTTTACAGCCCCATTGGGACACCCCAAAAACTCTTCCTCAGGTGAACCCCACACCTGGATCTGCAGCCACACCACCTTGGGCTGCGAGGGACACACCTGGTCAGGGGAACCCCGAAATGCACCCCAAAAATACCCCAGGAATCCCAAAAATACCCCAAGGAATCCCAAAAACACCCAGACCTGGGGATGCAGCCATAGTCCCATTGGGAGACCCCAAAACCCTTCCCGGAACCCTGCCCTAGCAGGTGAACCCCCCATCTGGTTCTTCAGCCACACCACCTTGGGCTGCGAGGGACACACCTGGTCAGGTGAGCCCCGAGATGCACCCCAAAAATATCCCAAGGTACCCCCAAACACCCCAAGGAACCCCAAAAATACCCAGATCTGGGGATGTGTTCACAGCCCCATTGGGACACACCAAATCTCCACCCAGGACCCCCCAAATCTCCACCCAACTCCCTAATTTTGGGGTGAACATGCCCAGGGGTAGCCCAAAATCCCCTCAGACCCCCCAAATCTCCCACCCAAATCCCCCCAATTTTGGGGGTGAACAGTGTAGGGGGACCCCAAAATCCCCTCAGGAACCCCCAAACTGACCCCCAAGAGCCCCATAATTATCCCCACCCACACCAGTTAAGAGCAAAAGGATGAACTGGAGACCCCAAAACCCCCTTAGGACCCCAAAATCTCCACCCAGCACCCCAAAATCTCCACCAGGACCCCAAATCTCCACCCAAACCCCCCCGATTCCAGGCTGAACATGCCACGGGGGGTCCCCAAATCCCCCCGAGGACCCCAAATCTCCACCCGAACCCCCCAATTTTCGGGGTGAACATGCCCGGGGGTACTCCAAAACCTCCTCAGGACCCCCAAACTGACCCCCAAGATCCCCATAATTATCCCCACCCACCCAGTTAAGAGCAAAAGGATGAACTGGAGACTCCAAAGCTCCACCCAGCACCCCAAAATCTCACCCAAATCCCCCCAGTTTCAGGGTGAACATGCCTGGGGGTACCCCAAAACCCCCTCCGGACCCCAAATCTCCACCCAACCCTCCCCAGTTCCGGGCTGAACATGCACAGGGGTACCCAAAACCCCACAGGGACCCCCAAATCTCCACCCAGCACCCCAAATCTCCACCCGAACCCCCCAGCTTCGGGGTGAACATGCCCGGGGGTGCCCCAAAACCCCCTCAGGACCCAAAGCTCCACCCAAACCCACCC